>JARQOC010000294.1:0-99404 GCA_033576535.1 Allobates femoralis
TCATAGTTGGGGGGTGGCACCGCCTCCGACCCCCGAGGTCAAGCTTCAATCTCCTGCTGCTGAAATTAAAAGGCACCGGACCGCGGATCACCGTTACTGTGACTGCAGTGCCGCATTTTAGACATGATTTTCTTATAAGTGCAAGACTGACCTAAGACGTATGGGTACTACTAAGGTGGTGAAGGGGTTATATGCCTTTAGGTGGGGGGATGTCCAGGGTCTGAGACCCCCCCAACTGCTCTATAGTCTGCTGAGAAGTGCAGAGCAGCTTGTGAGGTCAGAGCACAGAACAGGGAACGGGTTACATAGAAGATACAGAATACAACACATCATTGTACCAAGCGGAGAATAAGTGACTGTAGAGGCCACTACTCACCTGGGCGGTGATCTGTAGGGATCTCCTCTGTCCTCCGCTCATCACCCCTCACATAGGTCTCTGGAGGATTAATATGGGGCAGATCTTCACCCTGAAACAAAGATTGTAAAAGTCACAGACAGATGGAGAAGTCCCATCTGTGATCAGCTGTAATCTGCCATCTCCACCCATCTCATTACACAAGTATAACACATCTAATAGTGGGGGAGAAAACAAGACTGAGACAAGATCTTCACAGCCGTCTACACATCATAGGGAGATCTCATCACACCTTCTCTCCATCTACCTGATCATCCGGAGGAACATCGGGATCTTCTGGATTACAGTCCGGTGGGAGAAGAGGACGGGGACATCTCTCTGGTGTTGTCCTCTTACTGGATAGACCTGGAGGAGACACATACAGGACTAAATTCATTCTTTACATACAGATCATTATAGGCCGTGTGGATTTAGTCCTATTACCTGGTGATGTGAGGGGATCCTCCATCATCACTATGTCCTTGTACAGATCTCTGTGTCCTTCTAAATACTCCCACTCCTCCATGGAGAAATAGACGGCGACGTCCCGACACCTTATAGAAACCTGACACATACAATGATAGCGCGGTCATCATTCCCCCATCCCTTCATAGCGTTACTGTATAATGTCCCAGCAGCAGCATTCCCAGCAGTGTCACCTCTCCAGTCAGCAGCTCAATCATCTCATAGGTGAGATCTAGGATCTTCTGCTCATTGATGTCCTCATGTATCAAGGGGTGAGGTGGAGGCCCTGTGATTGGGCTCAGGGCTCTTCCCTCACACACGGAGTCCGGACAGCGCCCTCTAGAGGTCTTCACCACTGTGTAATCCTGGTTATGGAGAGAAACATTAATAAATCTCACTCCAGACATTTCCAGAGTCCTCATGTGGCACCATTGTGGGGGATTGCCACAGGATCCACCGGTGCAAGGAGGGAATTACACCTTGGTTCACACAGCACATCACACCTTCCACCCCAGACCTGAAGGGGGAGCTCTACTGGCTGCCTTAACCTAGTTCTCCTTTAAAACCAGGAGACCTAGTTATTACTCTGGACTGTACCTGTTACCCTGTCACCAGTAAAAGGTACCGAAACAACAATCCCAGTGTGTGTGTGTGTGCCTGCTTAACCACCGGAATTCACCGCCTTGTCTGCAAAGACTTTACTACGACTCCCCTCATCCATCCCCGCTGCCCTGAGGTAAAGCTCCACCTGTGGGGAGTTGTACCACACTCTGCTGCACCTCCATCACCTCAGCGGCCGGCTGCAGCTCTGGTATACCCGTTACCAGATACCATAGGTGGCGTCACGTTATCAATCATCTTATCCTCCACCGTTCCCCGCCATTGAGGGTCCAGGGCACGGGACCGGGGATCGACCAGCCGTGATTCCCCATCGAAGCCGCCGTCAGCCGCGGTCCCCGAGTACCCCCTACCCTGCCGACCGCCTCAATCCCCTCTCCAGTTCTGTCCATAGATAAGAATGATGTGATGTGACATCTCTCACCTCTCCAGTAACAAGGAAGAGGATCTCTAGGGTGAGGGGTAAGATCCTCTCCGCCATCTTGTCCCTGCCCAGATCCATCCTTGATGGTCAATCAGGAGAATTCTCTTCTATAGAAGATGTGAGAGGATCCGATATTGTAGAGACCTGAATGGGGGAAGAGACGATGGAACATCAGAGAGATCCTGGGGAATAATACAATTACTGGAGACTCCGATCACTGCAGGCACAAATGATGGGGACAAGTGTGGAGCAAGACGACACACAGCACACACAGCTCCACTCCGTACACCTCATACACACAGCACACACGGCTCCGCTCCGCACACCTCATACACACAGCACACACGGCTCCGCTCCGCACACCTCCTACACACAGCTCCGTACACCTCCTACACACAGCTCCGCTCCGTACACCTCCTACACACAGCACACACGGCTCCGCTCCGTACACCTCATACACACAGCTCCGCTCCGTACACCTCATACACACAGCACACACGGCTCCGCACACCTCATACACACAGCACACACGGCTCCGCTCCGTACACCTCATACACACAGCACACACGCCTCCGCTCCGTACACCTCGTACACACAGCACACACAGCTCCGCTCCGCACACCTCCTACACACAGCACACACGGCTCCGCTCCGTACACCTCATACACACAGCACACACGGCTCCGCTCCGTACACCTCCTACACACGGCTCCGCTCCGTACACCTCATACACACAGCACACACGGCTCCGCTCCGTACACCTCATACACACAGCACACACGGCTCCGCTCCGTACACCTCATACACACAGCTCCGCTCCGCACACCTCATACACACAGCACACACGGCTCCGCTCCGTACACCTCCTACACACGGCTCCGCTCCGTACACCTCATACACACAGCACACACGGCTCCGCTCCGTACACCTCGTACACACACAGCACACACGGCTCCGCTCCGTACACCTCATACACACAGCACACACGGCTCCGCTCCGTACACCTCATACACACAGCACACACGGCTCCGTACACCTCATACACACAGCACACACGGCTCCGCTCTGTACACCTCGTACACACAGCACACACGGCTCCGCTCCGCACAACTCGTACACACAGCACACACAGCTCCGCTCCATACACCTCATACACACAGCACACACAGCACCGCTCCGTACACCTCATACACACAGCACACACGGCTCTGCTCCGTACACCTCATACACACAGCACACACAGCTCCGCTCCGTACACCTCATACACACAGCACACACGGCTCCGCTCCGTACAGCTCCTACACACAGCACACACAGCTCTGCTCCGTACACCTCATACACACAGCTCCGCTCCGCTCACCTCGTACACACAGCACACACGGCTCCGCTCCGTACACCTCATACACACAGCACACACGGCTCCGCTCCGTACACCTCATACACACAGCACACAGCTCCGCTCCGTACACCTCATACACACAGCACACACGGCTCCGCTCCGTACACCTCATACACACAGCACACACGGCTCCGCTCCGTACACCTCGTACACACAGCACACACGGCTCCGCTCCGTACACCTCGTACACACACAGCACACACGGCTCCGCTCCGTACACCTCATACACACAGCACACAGCACACACGGCTCCGCTCCGTACACCTCATACACACAGCACACATGGCTCCGTACACCTCATACACACAGCACACACGGCTCCGCTCTGTACACCTCGTACACACAGCACACACGACTCCGCTCCGTACACCTCATACACACAGCACACACAGCTCCGCTCCGTACACCTCATACACACAGCACACACGGCTCCGCTCCGCACAGCTCGTACACACAGCTCCGCTCCGTACACCTCATACACACAGCACACACGGCTCTGCTCCGCACAGCTCGTACACACAGCACACACAGCTCCGCTCCACACACCTCGTACACACAGTACACACGCCGCTCCGTACACCTCGTACACACAGCTCAGCAGACAGTGTCACACAGGAGAGGATTAGATACAGCTCAGCAGACAGTATCATACAGGAGAGGATTAGATACACAGCTCAGCAGACAGTATCACACAGGATAGGATTAGATACACAGCTCAGCAGACAGTATCACTCAGGATAGGATTAGATACACAGCTCAGCAGACAGTATCACACAGGAGAGGATTAGATACACAGCTCAGCAGACAGTATCACACAGGAGAGGATTAGATACAGCTCAGCAGACAGTATCACACAGGATATGATTAGATACACAGCTCAGAAGACAGTATCACACAGGAAAGGATTAGATACAGCTCAGCAGACAGTATCACACAGGAGAGGATTAGATACAGGTCAGCAGACAGTATCACACAGGATAGGATTAGATACACAGCTCAGCAGACAGTATCACACAGGACAGGATTAGATACAGCTCAGCAGACAGTATCACACAGGAGAGGATTAGATACACAGCTCAGCAGACAGTATCACACAGGATAGGATTAGATACACAGCTCGGCAGACAGTATCACACAGGATAGGATTAGATACACAGCTCAGCAGACAGAGGATTAGATACAGCTCAGCAGACAGTATCACACAGGAGAGGATTAGATACACAGCTCAGCACACAGTATCACAGGATAGGATTAGATACACAGTTCAGCAGACAGTATCACACAGGAGAGGATTAGATACAGCTCAGCAGACAGTATCACACAGGATAGGATTAGATACACAGCTCAGCAGACAGTATCACACAGGATAGGATTAGATACAGCTCAGCAGACAGTATCACACAGGATATGATTAGATACACAGCTCAGCAGACAGTGTCACACAGGAGAGGATTAGATACAGCTCAGCAGACAGTATCACACAGGATAGGATTAGATACAGCTCAGCAGACAGTATCACACAGGAGAGGATTAGATACAGCTCAGCAGACAGTATCACACAGGAGAGGATTAGATACAGCTCAGCAGACAGTATCACACAGGAGAGGATTAGATACACAGCTCAGCAGACAATATCACACAGGAGAGGATTAGATACACAGCTCAGCAGACAGTATCACTCAGGATAGGATTAGATACACAGCTCAGCAGACAGTATCACACAGGAGAGGATTAGATACAGCTCAGCACACAGTATCACACAGGAGAGGATTAGATACAGCTCAGCAGACAGTATCACACAGGATATGATTAGATACAGCTCAGCAGACAGTTTCACACAGGATTAGATACAGCTCAGCAGTCAGTATCACACAGGATAGGATTAGATACAGCTCAGCAGACAGTATCACACAGGATAGGATTAGATACACAGCTCAGCAGACAGTATCACACAGGAGAGGATTAGATACACAGCTCAGCAGACAGTATCACACAGGATAGGATTAGATACAGCTCAGCACACAGTATCACACAGGAGAGGATTAGATACAGCTCAGCACACAGTATCACACAGGATAGGATTACACAGCTCAGCAGACAGTATCACACATGATAGGATTAGATACAGCTCAGCAGACAGTATCACACAGGATAGGATTAGATACAGCTCAGCAGACAGTATCACACAGGATAGGATTAGATACACAGCTCAGCAGACAGTATCACACAGGATAGGATTAGATACAGCTCAGCACACAGTATCACACAGGAGAGGATTAGATACACAGCTCAGCAGACAGTATCACACAGGATGGGATTAGATACAGCTCAGCACACAGTATCACACAGGAGAGGATTAGATACACAGCTCAGCACACAGTATCACACAGGATAGGATTAGATACACAGCTCAGCAGACAGTATCACACAGGATAGGATTAGATACACAGCTCAGCAGACAGTATCACACATGATAGGATTAGATACAGCTCAGCAGACAGTATCACACAGGATAGGATTAGATACAGCTCAGCAGACAGTATCACACAGGATAGGATTAGATACACAGCTCAGCAGACAGTATCACACAGGATAGGATTAGATACACAGCTCAGCAGACAGTATCACACAGGATAGGATTAGATACACAGCTCAGCAGACAGTATCACACAGGAGAGGATTAGATACACAGCTCAGCAGACAGTATCACACAGGATAGGATTAGATACACAGCTCAGCACACAGTATCACACGGGATTACATACAGCTCATCAATTTCCGTTGAGATGTCTCATTATCCCAGAAGACACCGCGCCGAGCGGGAAAACCTAAACCGGAAGTACATGACCGGAAGTACAGCAGACGACATATTTGAACGCCCAAGTGCTGAGTCTCCGATCTGCCGCCCCCTGGTGGTTCCTGTGTGTTGTGCGGGGACTCCGCTGTGCTGCATACATCAGCCGCATCCTCCATCACCTCTCTGCCTGCCACTGCCTACAGGGCCCATGTGGTGTCACAGTCACGTGACTGATCACATGACTGACATCACTACAGGTCCTGCAGTAAGGTGTACAGACAGGATCAGGGAGACACAGATGGAGGGGCCACACACACAGGGAGACACAGGTGGAGGGGCCACACACACAGGGAGACACAGGTGGAGGGGCCACACACACAGGGAGACACGGAGGGGCCACACACACAGGAGACACAGATGGAGGGGCACACACACACAGGGAGACACGGAGGGGCCACACACACAGGAGACACAGATGGGAGGGGCCACACACACAGGGAGACACAGATGGAGGGGCCACACACACAGGGAGACACAGATGGAGGGGCCACACACACAGGGAGACACGGAGGGGCCACACACACAGGAGACACAGATGGGAGGGGCCACACACACACAGGAGACACAGATGGAGGGGCCACACACACAGGGAGACACGGAGGGGCCACACACACACAGGGAGACACAGATGGAGGGGCCACACACACACAGGGAGACACAGATGGAGGGGCCACACACACAGGGAGACACAGATGGAGGGGCCACACACACAGGGAGACACAGATGGAGGGGCCACACACACAGGGAGACACAGATGGAGGGGCCACACACACACAGGAGACACAGATGGAGGGGCCACACACACAAGAGACACAGATGGAGGGGCCACACACACAAGAGACACAGATGGAGGGGCCACACACACAGGGAGACAAAGATGGAGGGGCCACACAACACACAGGAGACACAGGTGGAGGGGCCACACACAGGGAGACACAGATGGAGGGGCCACACACACAGGGAGACACAGATGGAGGGGCCACACACACAGGGAGACACGGAGGGGCCACACACACACAGGGAGACACAGATGGAGGGGCCCACACAGAGCACATCCCCACAGGAGACACAGATGGAGGGGCCACACACAGGGAGACACAGATGGAGGGGCCACACACTCCCAGGGAGACACAGATGGAGGGGCCACACACCCAGGGAGACACAGATGGAGGGGCCACACACCCAGGGAGACACAGATGGAGGGGCCACACACCCAGGAGACACAGATGGAGGGGCCACACACACAGGAGACACAGATGGAGGGCCACACACCCACAGACACAGATGGAGGGGCCACACACACAGGACACAGTGGAGGGGCCACACACACAGGAGACACAGATGGAGGGGCCACACACACAGGGAGACACAGATGGAGGGGCCACACACACACACAGGGAGACACAGATGGAGGGGCCACACACACACAGGGAGACACAGATGGAGGGGCCACACACACAGGAGACACAGGTGGAGGGCCACACAGACACAGATGGAGGGGCCACACACACAAGGAGACACAGGTGGAGGGGCCACACACAAGGAGACACAGATGGAGGGCCACACACACACAGGGAGACACAGATGGAGGGGCCACACACACACAGGGAGACACAGATGGAGGGGCCACACACACAGGGAGACACAGATGAAGGGGCCACACACACAGGGAGACACAGGTGGAGGGGCCACACACACAGGGAGACACAGGTGGAGGGGCCACACACACAGGGAGACACGATGGGGCCACACACACAGGGAGACATAGATGGAGGGGCCACACACACACAGGAGACACAGATGGAGGGCCACACACCACAGGGAGACACAGATGGAGGGGCCACACACACACAGGGAGACACAGATGGAGGGGCCACACACCAAACACAGATGGAGGCCACCACACACATGGAGAGAACAGATGGAGGGCCACACACCAGAGACCAGATGGAGGCACACAACAGGAGACACAGTGGAGGGCACACACCAGGAGACACAGATGGGGGGCACACACCGGAGACACGATGGAGGGGCCACACACACAGGGAGACACAGATGGAGGGGCCACACACAAGGAGACACAGATGGAGGGGCCACACACAGAACACAGTGGAGGGGCCACACACAGGAGACCAGATTGAGGGGCCACACACACAGGAGACACAGATGGAGGGGCCACACACACAGGGAGACACAGATGGAGGGCCACACACACAGGAGACACAGTGGAGGGGCCACACACACAGGAGACACAGTGGAGGGCCACACACACAGGGAGACACAGATGAGGGCACACACACAGGGAGACACAGTGGAGGGCCAACACACAGGGAACACAGTGGAGGGCCACACCAGGAGACACAATGGAGGGGCACAACACACAGAACACAATGGAGGGGCCACACACACAAGGGACACATGGAGGCCACACACAGGGAGACACAGATGGAGGGCCACACACACAGGAGACACGGAGGGCCACACACACAGGGACACAGATGGAGGGGCCACACCCAAGACACAGGTGGAGGGGCCACACACACAGGAAACAGATGAGGGCCACACACAGGACAATGGAGGGCCACACACACACAGGGAGACACAGATGGAGGGGCCACCACACAGGGAGACACAGATGAGGGCCACACACACACGAGACACAGATGGAGGCCACACACCAGGAGACACAGATGGGGCAACACACAGGGAGACACACATGGAGGGGCCACAACAACAGGAGCACACATGAGGGGCACACACACACAGGACACACATGGAGGGGCCAACACAAGGAGACACACAGGAGGCCACACAACACAGGAGACACAGAGGAGGGGCCACACACACAGGGAGACACACATGGAGGGGCCACACAACAAGGAGACACAGATGGAGGGCCACACACACAGGGAAACAGATGGAGGGGCCACACACACAGGAGACCAGATGGGGGCCACACACACAGGAGACACAGATGGAGGGCCAAACACAGGAGACACAGATGGAGGGCCACACCCCACAGACACAGATGAGGCCACACCACAGAGACACAGTGGAGGGGCCACACACACAGGGAGACACAGATGGAGGGGCCACACACAGGAGACACAGATGGAGGCCACACACACAAAGGGAGACACATGAGGGGCCACACACACACAGGGAGACACAGATGGAGGGGCACAACACACAGGAGACACAGGTGGAGGCCACACAGACACAGATGGAGGGGCCACACACACAGGAGACACAGGGAGGCCACACACAAGGAGACACAATGGAGGGGCCACACACACACAGGAGACACAATGGAGGGGCCACACACCCAGGGACACAGATGGAGGGCCACCAACAGGACACAGATGAGGGGCACACACACAGGAGACACAGGTGGAGGGCCACACACACAGGAGAACGATGGAGGGGCCACACACACAGGGAGACACGAGGGGCCACACACACAGGAGACACAGATGGAGGCCACCACACAGGAGACACGGAGGGCCACACAACACAGGAGACACAGATGGAGGGGCCACACACAACAGGAACACAGATGAGGGCCACACACACACAGGGAACACAGAGGGGGCACACACAGGAGACACAGATGGAGGGCCACACACACACGGACACAGATGGAGGGCCACACACACCATGGAGGGGCCACACACGACACAGGAGACACACAGAATGGAGGACGGGCAACGACACACACAGGGAGACACAGATGGAGGGGCCACACACACAGGGAGACACAGATGGAGGGGCCACACACACAGGGAGACACAGATGGAGGGGCCACACACACAGGAGACACAGGTGGAGGGGCCACACACACAGGGAGACACAGATGAAGGGTCCACACACACAGGGAGACACAGGTGGAGGGGCCACACACACATAGGGAGACACAGGTGGAGGGGAGACACAGGTGGAGGGGCCACACACACACAGGGAGACACAGAGGGGCCATACACACAGGGAGACACAGGTGGAGGGGCCACACACACAGGGAGACACAGGTGGAGGGGCCACGCACACAGGGAGACACAGGTTAGGGGCCACACAGGGAGACACAGGTTAGGGGCCACACAGGGAGACACAGGTGGAGGGGCCACACACACAGGAGACACAGATGGAGGGGCCACACACACACAGGGAGACACAGATGGAGGGGCCACACACACACAGGGAGACACAGGTGGAGGGAACACACACACAGGGAGACACAGGTGGAGGGAACACGCACACAGGGAGACACAGGTGGAGGGGCCATGCACACAGGGAGACACAGGTTAGGGGCCACACAGGGAGACACAGGTGGGAGGTGCCACACACACTGGGAGATACAGACATCCCACAGAAACACCATGGCTGGAGCGGGCACAATGGTTTAGTGCAGCAGTGGTGTAAAGCTTATGATTTCCTGCTGCCTATGCAGAGCGCATCAGTGATGACAAGATTGCGATCTGCTGCTTATGCAGAGTGCAGCAGTGGTGACAAGTGTGTGATTTTCTCCTGCCTATGCAGAGTGCAGCAGTTGTGACACATTTGTGACTTCTTTCTGCTGTGGTGATGTGACCGGCTTGTGACCCATGACCGGTATACATCACATATGCTTGCGGCATAGGCGCTTGCTCACATGAGCCTGTGTAGCTGAGTGTGAGTGCTGTAAGATCTGAGAGGTTGATGAGACCAATGAGTGGCCGAAGGAAAGCAGTGTGTGTTGATTACTGACAGTTCCCAGGTGTGGGTGTGGCAGGGGTGTGACGAGCAGGACTTAACCTGCCCGGTGTCTGTGTGAGAGAGAAGAAGATGGGAATCAGAGCAGTTCAGACCACTGAGATGTGAGGACATGTGACAGGCGATCCGTCCCTTTGGGATGAGAGGGGAGCCGGCCCTTCTCTGTGCGGGAGGCCCCTGGGGAACTCGCTTGGCAATGTGAAAACTGACACCCAACCATTTTTTGATGTAAACTTACACGGCCAGGGCCGCACCGTCCATCGGACAGTGTGAGCCCTGAGTCCCAAGCAGCAGCAGCCAGGGGGAGCGGCATTAGAAAAGGGGGCGGCGCCAGCATCAGCGGCCGGCTTCATGAGAGACGCTGCAGTGTCCCCCGGTAAGAGGACGGCGGCGCTCTGTCAGTGTAGGCTGCAGGGGCGGCGGGGCTGGAGTCTGCTAGCACCCCCCCCCTAATGCCCCCCCACCCTCCCAGTCCTCAACTACGGCTACAGGGGCGGCGGAGCTGAGATCTGCCAGCACCCCCCACTCCCGTCCTCAATAACGGCTCAGGCGGCAGGGAGGCTTGATGCACCCCTGTACACGGCTGCAGTTTATTGAGGCGTCATAAACTGCGGGTAACACACAATACTTTGACATTTCACATATTACTGACATATCACATTACAGGACATTCCATCATTATTTACTATCACATTACACCTTATACCATCAACACTTATCAACGGGACCATACCTGATCAACAGTCAGGCCCAATGGTGGGTTCAGCCGCCTGGCTGTCCAACAGGGATCATTCCCCATCCTATTATAGGGATCCTCAACCTACCCCAGGGAGTCTCTACCCATTACCTCATGGATACCTCATGCCTGGCCCTTTCTGCCCCAGCCATCATGAGTCACCCGTGATACACAACACATTAATAATCACTCAACTCTTATCATCCAGGGTAATTTGACATACGCCCTGGTGACACACTCATACAGGGTACTTTTGCATATGCCCTAATACACAACAACTCAACAGGTCCTTTACCGACTACCTAGTCGAACCCAATGGCGACTATGCCCGCCTGTCACATATATCACACTCAGTCCACCATCCAGGGGCGGAACTACAGTGGTGCAGTTGGTGCAGCTGCACCAGGGCCCCGACCAGCTAGGGGGCCCCTGTGGCTCCAGCGGCAAGTACGTTCCCCTGTCACGCCCGCGGCACTGAGTTCTTGGTGGGGGGGGGGGGGAGTGCAGTCGGGTGTCACACACGCGGCACTATTCTGTCCAGGGCCGGCGTCGGGGGCCCGCCCGGTATTGCTATTGTACCAGCAGCGCGGTACGGTGGCTACTTTAAAACCAGTGGCCGGCTAGCCGCCAGCCCAGTGAGCCCTCGCTCCGCCCCCGCTTCCGGCCCGTCATTTCTGCTTACCACTGTTGGAACGCATAGAAAAGCGCCCCTGCTCCGCCTCCTCCATTCCTCTTCTATTGCGGTCTACAGTGGAGCAGGAAGATCATTTACTCTCCATGTGCTCCAGTCGTCAGCACTCGCCACCCGGGGCCCTGGTCTGGCAGGTAAGCCCCCCTGGTAGCTCTGTATGTGTTCTCCCCTTGCAGGGGCTCCTGAGCACTGCCCCCATCCTTTACTTGTTAATCTGAGCCGAGCGTCAGCAGCAGATCTCTACTTCCTACACAGCAATGATGCAGGAGACAGAGTCAGAAATCAGCTGCTGCTGCTCGGCTCAGATTAGGAGGGAGAGAAAAAGGGTGGAAAAACGGCACTAAGAGGACCATAGCAAGGGGCACATCACACAGGGGCTCATCACACAGGGGCTCATCACACAGGGGCTCATCACACAGGGGCTCATCACACAGGGGCCCCCCCTGTCAGGTCAGGGGCTCATCACACGGGCTCATCACACAGGGGCCCCCCCTGTCAGGTCAGGGGCTCATCACACAGGGGCTCATCACACAGGGGCTCATCACACAGGGGCCCCCCCCTGTCAGGTCAGGGGCTCATCACACAGGGGCCCCCCCTGTCAGGTCAGGGGCTCATCACACAGGGGCTCATCACACAGGGGCTCATCACACAGGGGCCCCCCCTGTCAGGTCAGGGGCTCATCACACAGGGGCTCATCACACAGGGGCTCATCACACAGGGGCCCCCCCTGTCAGGTCAGGGGTACATCACACAGGGGCTCATCACACAGGGGCTCATCACACAGGGGCTCATCACACAGGGGCTCATCACACAGGGGCCCCCCCTGTCAGGTCAGGGGCTCATCACACGGGCTCATCACACAGGGGCCCCCCTGTCAGGTCAGGGGCTCATCACACAGGGGCTCATCACACAGGGGCTCATCACACAGGGGCCCCCCCTGTCAGGTCAGGGGCTCATCACACAGGGGCCCCCCCTGTCAGGTCAGGGGCTCATCACACAGGGGCTCATCACACAGGGGCTCATCACACAGGGGCCCCCCCTGTCAGGTCAGGGGCTCATCACACAGGGGCTCATCACACAGGGGCTCATCACACAGGGGCCCCCCCTGTCAGGTCAGGGGTACATCACACAGGGGCTCATCACACAGGGGCTCATCACACAGGGGCCCCCCCTGTCAGGTCAGGGGCACATCACACAGGGGCTCATCACACAGGGGCCCCCCCTGTCAGGTCAGGGGTACATCACACAGGGGCTCATCACACAGGGGCCCCCCCTGTCAGGTCAGGGGCTCATCACACAGGGGCTCATCACACAGGGGCCCCCCCTGTCAGGTCAGGGGTACATCACACAGGGGCCCCCCCTGTCACAGGATAAGTGCACAGCACAGCAGACATTTATGGCTAATTTGCATCCAAAACATGTCCTTGTTACTCACGGCAGCCAATCAGGGCTCAGCTGTCAGTTCTAAAACTGCCCTGGAGAAATGAAAGCTGAGTTCTGATTGGACGTCACCAAGCTCACCCAGACCCCTGAAAGGAAAATCTGCCAAATATTACAGGAGCAGGGGAACAAAACAACTGCAAAATTAGGCAGATTCATCCCTCAGTCACCTGGAAAAGCAGCGCCCCCCCCTTTTGTCATAGCCGGGATGGCAGCCATACTGGACGTCACCCAGCTCTCCCAGAATCAGATCCCTGGGATCTAGTTTGTGTCTCAGTTCCTCAGCACGTTTCAGGATTTTGTTTCTTTTGTTTACAGTCAGGATATGTTTTACCTCTGGGGCCCTAGTCTGAGGGCCACCAGGGCCCCATCTCTGTATCTATCAGACATTATTATTAATCTTTGTCCTCCTCCCACAGGTGGACGCTCTCTGCGTTTCCATTCGCTCTGATTCAGAAGATCTGGAGTTCCCGATCCTGGTTGTGGTGCATCACCAGAAAGGAGTCCTGTCATGGCAGGTGCCGCTCACCTTCAGGGGCTAGTAAGTATCACCCACACCCTCTCTAGCCACATCCAAAGCTGCATACAGGGGTCATCATTTTCCTGATATCTCCCTGCTGGTTCAGTGTCTGCAGAATAAAGTATTGGATCCCTCCCTGCTGGTTCAGTGTCTGCAGAATAAAGTATTGGATCCCTCCCTGCTGGTTCAGTGTCTGCAGAGAGCAGCCCCTGTGTGCTGCATTGTGGGGTTCAGTGTTCTGTAACATTTAATTAATCTTATGTTTCCATCACATACATAGCTACATGCAGAATTATTATCAGAGATCTTAGACCCATAAAGTATTGGATCCCTCCCTGCTGGTTCAGTGTCTGCAGAGAGCAGCCCCTGTGTGCTGCATTGTGGGGTTCAGTGTTCTGTAACATTTAATTAATCTTATGTTTCCATCACATACATAGCTACATGCAGAATTATTATCAGAGATCTTAGACCCATAAAGTATTGGATCCCTTCCTGCTGGATCAGTGTCTGCAGAATAAAATATTGGATCCCTCCCTGCTGGTTCAGTGTCTGCAGAGAGCTGATTTTCTGTGATGCATTGTGAGATTTGGCTCTTTTTCATTAGTCGTATCCTCCAGTCACATACAGAGCTGAGGGTAGAAATCCTTTTAGCTTTAGGCCGATGGATCTGACCTCTCCCTGCTGGTTCAGTGTCTGCAGAGCACATCCTATGATGTGGAGGTTATAGGGGATGTTGTGCCTTCTCATTGAATGTTTACTACCCCTAATACTCCATTCACAGCCAGAGCTGCATGTAAAGTTCTGACTTCCTGGAAACTTCAATGCTGACCTGTTTTCTCTCTGTATTTCTCGCTAGCTACCAGAGAACGTTCATCTACCAGGACGTGAGCCGCACTCTGTGCCCCACTGACCCCGAGGTGTGACCCCGACCTCGGAGCAGCTACTGTACTTAGACATCGCCTCCATGGCGCCCTCTAGTGTCCAGTATGAGATCATAGTCAGACTACTGCCCAACTTTGAACTTCTGTAAGTATTTGGGGTGGGTTTTTTTTTCATTTTAAATTTTGCAAAATTGCCCCATATTTTACCCATTGGGGCAGTATGTATTGGAGAAGTTTTAGGACGTGGTGTGACGCCTGATTGTGTCTCTTTTTTGCAGGACAGATGTTCCCCTTAATCTCAGCGCCTCACCATCGGAGCCCCAGGTACGGCCTTTACCTCCTGTTATCAGCGAGTCGTATTTGCTATTTAGCAGGGTGACGCGCCCGCGCTGTGGGTGACGGCCAGGTATTGTACACAATTTCAGCACAGACATTGAAACGCAAAGTGCACAGCAAATAGGCAGCCACCTTTAACCCTTTGTCTCCTGTGTTGTGTTTCCTAGACTCCTTCCCAGAAGGGGTGGACTCGGTGGTCATTAAGGTGAAGTCATCGAGAAGTTTCCCTGCACCGTGGTGTTCATCCAGGATATTACAGTGAGTGACCGAAAAATCCTGCTGATAACAGAGACAATAGACTGCAATAAGCTTCATCAGTAATGGAGAGAAATGAGGGCCCCTTTAAAAGACCCAAATGTCGAATGCTCCAATTTACCCCTTTGCTTGACCCAAAGGACTCGGAAAGCAGAATTAAAGGGGCTCACCGAAACTGTACAAATTAAAGTGAAAAATGCAGAAGTCACATCATACTCCACTTCATTAATATCAGCCTAAATATTTTACCTTCACCTGAGGTGCTGTTACATTCTATTGCAGGGGTGGGGAACTCCAGTCCTCGAGGGCCGCAATCAGTGCAGGTTTTCACGATTTCCTTAGTATTGCACAGGGATTGGAATCATCACCAGTGCAAGTGATTATGTTATCACCTGTGCAACACTAAGGAAATCCCGAAAATCTGCACTGATTGCGGCCCTCGAGGACTGGAGTTCCCCACCCCTGTTCTATTGGATCAAATGTTTATAGCTAATTAAAAAAAAAACATAGGTCCTCCCTATGTATGATAACCAGCCAAGGTAAAGCAGACAGCTGCAGGCTGCTATTATGAGGGTGGGTAGGGCCATGTTTATTGGGCCCTTCCCATCTTAAATATCCCAGCCCGTAGCTGCGCCAAGATGGAGCATCACATTAGATGCAATGTTGTTTGTAATGGAGAAGGGTCTGTCAGACACTCCCAGCAATCCAAAAAAAACACACTAAATAATTATTTATTTCAACATACTCCATAAAACCTTCCCTCATTTATCATTTTGTTAGAAAAAAAAAAACATGTAGTTCTGCCGTAGTCCACGGAGTGGATAGTAGTCCAAAGAATGATATCTGAAAAAAAACAAACAGGAATAAAACAGGACACTTTCCCTCATTCATTACTTTATTCAAATAATCCCAGCTGGTCTGAAGTAGTCTAGGGGTTTTCGACATACAAAATATATGAAGCCTAGTTCTACGCGAGTCCAGCGCGTCTGAAGAAAGATGACATCAGTAACGTCACTGCTGTTCAGGGATGCCGGGTATCAAGCTACACAGCGAGACCCAGAGTGACCTGGTGACCCGGTGACTCTAATGAGCGGTAACATTACGGATGTCAATGCTCTTCAGATGCACAGAGCGCCACGCAGAGCAACGTGACCTGGAATTGCCTACAAGCAAAGTCTATGGAGTGTCATATTGAGGCTCCATAGACTTTGTTGGTTGGTTTGCTCTGGAATACTCTGGACAAACTGGGAAATTTTTTATCTTTTGAATAAAGTGGTGAACAAGGGTAAGTGTTTTGTTTTATGTCTCTGTGTTTGCATGTTTGTTTGTTTTTTTTCAGATATCCTTTTTTGTGATTACAGCAGATTCCCTGGACTACGGTAGAGCTACATTGTTAGTGTTTTGTTTTTTTAATAAAATGGTAAAGGAGTGAAAAATTTGGGAATTGTTTGTTGAAATAATTTTATTTTTGTGCCTGTGTGTTTGTTTTTCTTTTTACTTCGTGGGTTAGTAATGGGGGTGTCTGACAGATGGAAACGTGATGTTACAGTGGAGCTAGCTTGTATATTTGTGTTGCTGCAGTAACTCTAATGGCCCCTTTACACGCAGCTACAGGTAACAGGTTGTCCACAGGTAACTTACTGGCTGCAATGAGATCATGGAGACATGGTTCTATCTTGTTGCTGTGTACAAATGGAATCCTCTCTCCATGATTTCACTGCAACCAGTAAGTTACCTGTGGAAAACCTGTTACCTGTAGCTGCATGTAAAGGGGCCATAAAGGTACTTTTACACGCCGCTACAACAGGGTGGAAACAACCGGGTTGATGAGACAAATGTGTCTTGCACCGTCAAATCAACCCGAGGTAGCGGCGTGTAAACTCGGTTGTTGCCACCCGTCACTTGCGGCACCTGTTTCAGAGCAGTGCTCTAAAACAGGTTGACTTCAACCCGATGGTAGCGGCGTGTAGCGGCGTCTAAAGGAGGAACAGGAGGGTTGTTTCAACACCTTGTTATGTACCTGGCGCGTGACACAGGCTCCGGGATACCGCGCCCCATCAGCGATCATTGGTGGAAGATCCTGCGTTACAATTGGTTGTCGCTGCATAGGGCGGCATATTTAAGGAGCTGACCATGCACACTATACAATTGCAATAGCATCATGTATTAACCAGCCTTCCTGCGCTGCCTGGCCAATCATGATGCTATTGCATTGTCCAATCATCGTACGAGCGTCTCGTAATCCACAATTGTGGCACGCCTATGTGTTGTCCCTGCTGCCCCAGGTTCTCCCATATTACCTTCTGTAGCGGCGTTTAAATGAGGGACGGTGCTCTACAGAAGGTAACCTGCGGCACCCGGCGGTGCCTCCAGAGATAGATTAAACCTTCTGTAGAGCACCTTGTAGCGGCGTGTAAAGGCGGTATCGGGTACCGTTTGTAACCGTTGCTACGTGCTCGTGCACGTGAGACACCCGGTTGTTTCCACCCTGTTGTAGCGGTGTGTAAAGGTACCCTTAGGCACAATTGCCATGGTAGTGGCGTCTAAATGGGGCACAGGCATGGATGTTGCGTCCCCTAGTGATTTCCCAAGGGCATGATATAGGCTAATGTACACCGCGCCCCATCAGCGATCATTGGTGGGGGATCCTGCGTTATGATTGGCTGTCCCTTCACAGGCCGCCATGTTGGATGAGCTGTCACTTCAGCACTAGACGCATCCGAGCCGAATAAACAATCCAATAACCTCAATGCAATTACGCGGCCACTCAATTGCGCAAACAAAAGCATTGTGCTATATCGGACGATATACTGTTCCCAATTCCCACACACGACACTGAATACATTAGCGTATACTACGCACATGGCTGCCATTTATTACGCCCTGCAATGCGCAATTTTTTCGGGGACGCTGAAGTGTTAATTTTGCGTCACCCATTGGTCCTACTGCGACTTTAAATTTTAAAGATGTGTGCCGCAAGTGGGTGTCTTGACGTCATGACGCTTCTTTCACTTTCATTCTGCCTGCAAGGTGCCTGGTCCGCCCCTGCACATAGCACTAGCGTCATGGCTGCCACACAGCGCGCAGCACCGTGGGGAATGGCGAAGCTTTTGGTGCTGATAGATTTGTGTGACCACAAGGACTATTGGTGCCATCATAATCACCGGCACCCACGGCTGCGTAACCGCAGCATCCTAAGGCGCATCCAGCAGGCCCTGCTCCACAGACTGGGGGTGGAGAGGTCCTGCAAACAAATACAAAAGAAAATAGCAGACCTGAAGCATAAGTGCCCAGGCCGCATTCTGGATATCTGTGCCAGGATTGCCAGGCTGCATGGTGAGTATGTTTTGTGTTCACAACACATAACTTCACACATACATGGAGCAAACAACACACCAATGATTTGGTTTTGCCCAACAGAACTAAATGTGTCTATGGGGGCCATGGTGATGTGTCACCAGTGTGCATTGCCTTGTCGCTTACCCCGAAACATGAAGATGTATTACACACTCATTTGGCCCACAAATGTATACACCTACACTCAGCCTTGACCTCACTAGATTTGCCTTAATAGTGGGTCCACAGTGTAAGTGTGCAAGCCATATACCAGTGCCAGGTTTAACCCACACATGACGCCCTGCAACACATATGTGTCACCTGACACACGGAACAATGTACGCACACAATAATGTTCCAAATTGACACTCACTACGCCACATACACTATGTGTATGCAACCATCGTGCAAACACTAGCAGCTTAATGCCATATCTACACTTACAAAGAATTCCCACCTACCATGTCCAGGCCGGTTTGCCCACAAACACATGTGCCCACTGAAGTTGTACTCCTGTCACAAACCATAGTGGGGCCTAACAAGAGTACATGGCTACACCTTGACATTGTGCACTATCTCTCATGCCTCAACTACATCTTACAACATACCGAAGGTGTCCTCCCTATGGTGTGTTCCTTTGTTTGTTTGTAAACCTGTCTCATCCTGTTTTCCTATACAGATGATGCTGAGTCCGCATTGGAAGAGGAGCACCATGGCCCACCGGCACCAGGGACCCCTACACCACCGGTCCCCGAGGGCCCAGCAGCACCCTCCCTACCCGGGACTCCACCAGGGCCAGAGGGTGAGCACATGGCAGCACCTACATTGCCAGAATCAGTTCTCTCTGTCCTGGCCCCCTTGTGCCACACAGCCCCATCCACTGCCCCAACACAGAGCTGTAGGAACAGGCCTCAAAGTGTGTGTAGCTCTGTGGGGAGCCGTGTGTTGCCCATGTCCCCTCATCATCCAATTTGGGCTTCCGTTGGTAGCTATGTGGTTAATTGTTGGTGTACATGCATACGGGTTTGACAATGGGTTTTGGTTTGGGATGTAGTGACATGTGTATTTTCAATTTGTGATGTGGTGGACCATTATATTACTTTCAGAGGTCGAAGGTGCACAGGCTGGTGGCTGGCAGATGAGCCCTTCACCATCACCTCCGCATGGGAATGCTGAAGGAGAGCCACACCGTATGTACTATCATGTACTGTGAGTCTCAAATGCATGGCTTAAAACTGTTCCAAACTAATGTCTGTCAATTTTGCCCAACAGGTGCCCCTACTATACAGGACCTTGTGGTTGCCCACCAGGAGGTGGGTTACGTGCTGGACAGGGCACACCAACGCGGGCAGCGACATCTTGCCCGGTTGGGTGCCATGATAGCCGCCCTCCAGCAACAACATGGTGGCATGGCCTTCCAGCCACCCGCCCAGGAGGACTAATGGGGCAATACTGACATGTGTCATGTGATCCATGTTGGACATGTGTCCTAGTATGTTGCCATGTTGGCATAGCATTTGTTAAGCCCCGTTGGGCAAGGTTCATGCAGTATCCTACATTGGGACCGTGTGCAGTTTGAGGTGTAATGTGTTGGCTCCTCCTCAATCCAGCCACCATTGGCTCGGATAACACCTCTGTTGTGTGGGAATTAAAAAGTTTAAGAATCAAACCTGTGTGCTCCTTGCTCACAACACACACATGTTTGGTAGTGACCCTACAAAGGCAAATATCAGTCACACTCAAAGTTGCCATCCTGCTTGATGTTGGTACCTATGTCACCAGCCCACATTGTGTACCATCAAACCCGCCATTGGCCACAATGTGGGCTCCATGTGACCCAAACTTACTAACACATCCCCACACCAACTGCACACACTTGTGTTGGTAATACAGACAAGGAGTTGTTTCAACAAAATGAAATTTATTTATTTTTGTTTTTTTTTGGATTTTGCCTAAAAAAATGGAACAACGAAAATAGCATCCTAAACCAAAAAATAATGACGACCCATTCTGGCCCTTAAATTAGGTTTGCCAAAAGCCCCCACAAGGTCTCGCTAAAGGCCTGGAGCCAGTCCATTGGGGCAATATAGTGACTCACCGTTGCCAGATGCTCACGTCTCAGGCGGTTCAGCACTTGTCACGGTTCCGCGCCTGAGGCTGTGGGGCCCGGTGGTCAGATCAATAGGGATGAAAGGATGGGATGATTCTTGTTTGTCATGACGCCACCTGTGGGAGTCCGGTGATTGCACCGGAGCTGCTTGGGCCTTCGGGGGATGTTTGGCAGCTACATGGGATGCTCCCCACAGGATGAGCAGGAGTCCCCGGGGCCAGGAGCTACACTCGATGGAATACGGCAGCTCGGTAGTTGCTGCGTGTTAGTCCAGGAATGATGCGCGGATACATAGAATCTTTTGGTACCTTTACTGGGGACAACAGGTACACTCGACCGGGTGATGAAGTAGACACTCCTGGAGGTTCCACAGCAAGCAGTGGTGTAGGCTTCCTTATATTCACTGTTCTGGTGAGGTCTGGTGGATATGGAATCCTGCCGGACCGGGTTGCACGTTCTGGTGAGACGTGATTCACCTGAGTTTGCTGCATTGAGGGCACTATAAAAGGGGTTAGGCGTGATCACTTCTACCTCCTGGGCTCTCATCTGGTGGTGCTTCAGGTGTACAGGGAGCTAGACTCCCTGGTTGGGGGTGCTGGTTTCTCTGCAGCCTGCGATGTGGCTCCTGCAGCTCGGACCCAGTGACCGGATTGTTAGGGAGAGTTGAACTGTCCCTGTGAGGTATTTGCCTCCTGCTCCTATGACCCCAGTTGCAAGGGTCTCTCACTTTCCGGGTGTGCTGGTATGGGCCTAGTGTGGCGCCAGTACCAGGTCAGCTCTCCTAGCTGTTCACAGTTCTAAACCGACTGCACACTCCACTGTTTCTCCCTCCAGGACCCGTATTTATAGGGGGAACTGGCTTAAGGTAACCAGTGGAGCTCCCCCTAGAGGCCTGGGGTGAAAAGGGGTGTAAAAAAAGGTGTTTTAGTTGGTGAGTTCCGCTTGCTGTGTACATTCCATTTGTGTTCTGTGGTGCCCCAACCAGGGTGCCACATTCCTCCTTAGTTAACTTCAGTTCTCCCGGACTGAGCAAAACGTTTTTCTTACAACTTAACCTCTAAACATTTTATATATATTTACTAACCGTTATTTACAAAGTCGTGATTTGAAAAATACATAAATCACTGAAAAGAAAGGGAAAAATATGAAAAGTAGTCCATACGGCACTAGTCCATCTGCCGCAGGCTGGAAAAAGTGAGTTTTAGGTCACACAAGTCCTGTGACAATTGTCCAAGTTTACGAGACGGGAAAAAGGGTAAAGTCCAGCAGTAAAGTCTCTGATGCCTTAAACACATACACGGGTATACATTTTAAACTTTATACATACCCTATGGGTGTCTCTGCTTAGGAGGCAGGGTCTAACCTTCTTACCCTACCCAGGCACTTTCTGTCTCCAACTTAATTTACTTGGGACAGGGCCCAGTTCCTCCACCCTTCTGTACACTACTTTTTACAGTTTTTGAACACGGGTACTATTTACAGTATTTAACAGGTAATATGGTTCCACTACATTTTAAACCCATTCTCCATATCTATTTGGGGTTTGTCCTAATGTGCTACGTGTGGATCTGCGTAGTGTGGGTGTTTCAAAACCTGTGTTTGTAGTGTACATACTGGTTGTTGGTCTGTTGCTCCTACGTGTTGCTGGAATTCCATAGTAGGTACGTAATCTGTCTACTGGACTATCCTCTGTTAAAGGTGGTAATGTAGGTAATTGTCTAGGAATTCTTTGTCTTACTGTGAGACTAGCAGGTTCACCGATTACAGGAATTTCAGGTTCCAAGATAACAGGCTGCATCTCTTGCATTTGAATTTGGTTCTTCTTGAACTGGTTGATTTGGTAATGTTTCTTGATTTTCTACAGGTTGGTAGAAAGAAATAACTGGTATGATATATGCACCATTGCATTGTGGCCAGTCGGCTGGTAAGTCTCCAATTTCTGTATGGACTAGATTTTCTTTTGGTTTTTCAATTGTTACTGTAGGGTAACTGGTTTCTTGAGGTTTTAACTGTTCTGGACATTTCTTCAAATGGTCTCTTGATACAGTTGTAAAGGTGTTTCCTTTGTCTTTGCTGATTACACAAGTTTTTGAGTTGTCATATTGTGACGGCATTATTGTGTAGGGTTCTGATTCCCAATTGTCATCCAATTTGTTAGTTTTCCTTTTTCTTTTTAGCACTAATTCACCTGTTGCTAAAGGCTCTGCTGAGGCATGCTTATTAAAGTCATGCTCTTGTTTGTTTCTGCTTATGTTCAAGTTTCTTTCAACACTCTCTTGTACTTTCTTGTACTGTTCTTGGCGTTGGTTAACCCAATCTTCATCTGGAGAATCTGATGTTGGTTCGATGATTCCCATCTCTAAATCAACAGGCAGTTTACCTGGTCTTGCTCGCATCAAGTAAGCAGGGGTGTAGTTAGTTGAACTAACAGGTATGTGGTTGTAGATATCCACAAGGTCTGGAAGTTTTTCAGGCCATTGATTTCTCTCTTCGAGGGGTAAGGTTTTGAGCATGTCAATCACAATGTGGTACATTTTCTCGCATAAACCGTTTGAGGGTGATATGGTGTGGTCCGGATCTTCTTACACCCATATAGTCCTAGAAATGCGTGAAACAGGTCTGATTCGAAGGCTGGACCTTGGTCAGTGAAGACTTGGTCTGGGTAACCATGGGGGCGACAAAAGTAACTCTGGAATGCTTTAGCCGCTACTTCCGCAGTTAAGTCTTTAACTGGAACTACCACCTGATGACTCGCCTGATGACACGTTGCCGTACCTGTACAATGGAAAGCAGGTAGTTCTATTTCCTCCAGGTCATCTATGTCTTCTCCCTCTTCAGGAAGGTTAGGCATTCTGGACAGGGCATCAGCGTTGCCGTTCTTGTGACCTGCCCGGTACTTTACAGTGAAGTGATAGTTTGACAGTCTTGCTACCCAACGCTGCTCTAGGGCTCCCAGCTTTGCAGTCTCTAATTGAGTTAGAGGGTTGTTGTCAGTGAAAGCTGTGAACGGGGCGGAAGCCAGGTAATGCTTGAAACGCTCTGTGATTGCCCAGACCAGGTCCAGGAACTCCAGTTTGAACGAGCTGTAGTTCTCTGGGTTCCTTTCCGTGGGACGGAGCTTTCTGCTGGTGTAGGCGATCACCTTTCCTTTCCCTTGCTGGTGTTGAGCTAGGACTGCTCCTAGGCCTTTGTTGCTTGTGTCAGTGTACAGTAGAAATGGTAGGTTATAATCAGGATAGGCCAGGATTTCTTCCCCTGTTAAAGCATCCTTTAACTTTTGGAAGGATCGTTCCTGTTCTGGTCCCCACCAGAATGGGGGCCCCCTGATCTTGCCATTTTTGGATTGACCTACTAAGAGATCTTGCATGGGTGCTGCTATCTTGGTATAGCCTTTGATGAATCGTTGGTAGTACCTGACCAGTCCTAAGAATTGACGTACCTCTTTGTGAGTGGTTGGTGCTGGCCAGTCTTTGATGACAGTTACCTTGTCCGGGTCAGGTGCTACGCCTTCTGCACTAACCACGTGTCCTAGGTACTGGACCTTGGGTTTCAGCAGGTGGCACTTGGACAGCTTCAGCTTCATTCCGTACTTGGACAGCGGCTCAAACACTTCACTCAGGTGTTGCAGGTGATCTTCATAGGTCTGGGAGTATACAATGACATCATCAAGGTATAACAGCACAGTCTCAAAGTTCTTGTGACCCAAGCAACACTCCATCAGTCTCTGAAATGTTCCTGGGGCATTGCACAACCCGAATGGCATACTGTTGAACTCGCATAGTCCCATAGGTGTCGTGAAGGCTGTCTTCTCACGATCCTCCTCTGCAACGGAGACCTGCCAGTACCCACTAGTAAGATCTAATGTGGAGAAGTAGTTGGCAGACTTAAGTGCAGCTAGTGACTCTTCTATGCGGGGTAACGGGTATGCATCCTTGTGTGTGACTTTGTTGATTTGTCTGTAGTCTACGCACATCCTCATACTACCATCTTTCTTTTTAACTAGGACCAGTGGTGCTGCCCAGGGTCTACAGCTATCCCTAATGACCCCTGCATTTTTCATGTCCTGAAGCATCTCTTTTGCTTTTTGGTAGTGTGTGGGTGGTATAGGCCTGTACCTCTCTTTGATGGGTGCATGGTCGCCTGTGGGTTGTACCCCTTTAATCCTCCCAAAGTCAAGTGGGTGTTTACTGAACACTTGCTCGTACTCCCGAACTACCCAGTATACTCCATTTTTCTGGTGAGAGGGTGTGTTGTCAGTTCCTACACTGAGCTCCTGACACCATTTCTCTAACTGATCTTTGGAGTGAGGGGATTCATCAGTTACTGTTTGGGAAGAGGATTTCACATCAAGTATAGCATTGTTTTCAACCTGGTGTAATTTTGCAACAGTAGAATATCTTGGCAGTCTGACTTCGTCATCACCATAATTTAATATGCGTACGGGGATTCTCCCTTTTCTCACATCAACCAACCCTCTGGCTGTCAAGAGCGTAGGACTACTATCAGACATTACAGGTTCTACTACAGCTTGGTAGTCCTGCCCTCTGAGGCCTATGGCTGCCCGACACCAGATCATCATTTCACTTCTGGGTGGTACCACAATTGGAATGGGATCTGTTACCAGTACTCTGCCGATTTCACCGTTTGACATTTTTACCTGCTGTTGATATACCAGAGCTCGGATCTCTCTTTGGATAGCTCTCCTCTCTCTTGGTTTACCAGCATCAGCACTCTGTTGGAGTAAAAACAACACTTCATCGAGACATTTAACCATTACATTGGTACCCAGTATTACATGTGGATCCCGCTCGTATGGCTTGTCCTGAACTACTATGATACCCTGGTTCTTCAGCTGCACCCTCCCCACCTTTACTGTAGCTTCCCATTGTCCCTCTACTGTAACTAGCAAACCATTAGTTGCCTCAATGTTCAGATCAGGGTGTGGAGTTCCAGCTTAACATCTGTCCAGAACCGTTTGTAAAGGATACTCGGGATGGTCGTCACTTGGGATCCAGTGTCTATCAACGCTGTGGTAGTGGTGTCGTCGATGATGATTGACAAGTACGGACGGTCTCCCACGTACTTGTACTCCCAGCGGTGTCTTCTTCCTCATCCACGGGACGTTGTCGGGGCTGTCAGCAAGCTGGATCTTGTCCGATGACCTTGCTTCCGTCTTGGGTCTTCTTTCACCTCGGAGCTTGGCCATGTCCTTCATCAGCTGCTGCACATTGGCGCACAGTTTATCGAACCGGTCGGGTGTTATAGTCTGTGCGCTGGACTGAACTGTGGGGATTGGAGATGCTGCTGCCGGCACGGAAGGGGTGTTAGCATACTGCGACTGTGAGTTTAGATCGGGCACTGTAGGAAACTGCTGTCCCCGCACTGTTAAGTCTCTTAAGGTGTCAAACTCTGCATCAGGGTTTTGTAGAGACCACCAGCATGCCTGTTTCTTATCATCAGATAGTCTAAGTCCCACAACAAATTGTCCAATTAACGCTTTGTTTTCATCCCTAACACCATCAGGGTCGACTTGTTTTAACAGTCTCAGTGCTTCCGGTAAGCGCAGTGAATAGTCCAGGACACTCTCCTGTGCCCCTTGTTTGCAATGGTAAAACAACAGTCTTAATTCTGCTTTGGTGTGATGTTCAAAAACCCGATTTAATTTAGCAAATATCTGCTCCACAGACTCCTGAGCTTCTATAGACCAGTTTCGGGTCTCCAGCCCTGCTGCATCTGTTAATTGTCCCATTATAACTGAAGCTCTCTGCTTACCACAAACACAATCATTTTGTCCTTGATCTCCTGGAATTCTGTTTGACAAAAAATGTGTTTACTTTCAACGGTAAGTACTCCCACCAGCTCAGGGGCACTGCGATGGGGAATTCGATGGCCCCGTCGTACGCAAATCTGCTCCTGGGCTGGTGGGAAGAACCGTTGTTTTTGATGAAAACGCTCCAATTGACGTGGAAAAAGTGGTGCTATGGACTAGGTTCATAGACGATGTTTTTGTCATTTGGAGGGGGTCAGGACGGAAATTTGGAGAAGCGGTGGGACGTCTAAATTGCAACAACCTTGGCCTGAGGTTTACTTTCGAGACTCATAAACAACGACTATCATTCCTAGATGTGTTGAGAGGGACACACAAGGAAATATTCAGACGAGTACATATAGAAAGAAAACCGCCACAAACTCACTGTTACGGTGGGACAGTGGTCACCCTACTAGTCATAAACGAGGAATCCCGAAGAGCCAGATGATAAGGATGAGGAGGAATTGCTCAACAGAGGAGAGCTTCCAAACTCAGGCAGATGACCTTAAATTGCGTCTGGAGGACAGAGGGTACCCGGGGAAAATGATAAAAAGGGCAATGAGAGAGACCAAGAGTACGGAAAGAACTAAACTCCTTGTTCCCCATAAAAAGGAACATAAGCAGGAGGGAGAGGGCAAGGTTCGCATGATCACTGCGTTTTCAAGCAGGGCAGACACAGTCAGGAAAATAATGTCAAAATTTTGGCCGATCCTACAAATGGACTCTGAACTTAATCCATTTATTACAGAAACCCGTAACATCACCTATAGAAAACCCAGATCATTAAAAGATAGGTTGGTCCATAGCCACCTGATGGCACCAAGTAAAAACTGGTTAAAAAATACGTTAAAAGGATGTTTTAAATGTGGAAACTGTGGAAGTGGTAGACAGGTTATAACAACAAAAACCATTCAAAGTAGCGTAAATCGCAAAGTGTTTGAGATCAGGTCATTCATAAATTGCAGGACAAAAAGGGTAATATACAAAGCCAGATGTCCCTGTAATTTTGAATATGTAGGGAAAACGAGGAGAGAGTTTCAGAAGAGGATTGGGGAACACCAGGGTGACATAAGGAATAAACATGACACCCCAGTAGCCCGACATATACAGTTAGGGCCAGAAATATTTGGACAGTGACACAATTTTTGCGAGTTGGGCTCTGCATGCCACCACATTGGATTTGAAATGAAACCTCTACAACAGAATTCAAGTGCAGATTGTAACGTTTAATTTGAAGGGTTGAACAAAAATATCTGATAGAAAATGTAGGAATTGTACACATTTCTTTACAAACACTCCACATTTTAGGAGGTCAAAAGTAATTGGACAAATAAACATAACCCAAACAAAAATATTTTTATTTTCAATATTTTGTTGCGAATCCTTTGGAGGCAATCACTGCCTTAAGTCTGGAACCCATGGACATCACCAAACGCTGGGTTTCCTCCTTCTTAATGCTTTGCCAGGCCTTTACAGCCGCAGCCTTCAGGTCTTGCTTGTTTGTGGGTCTTTCCGTCTTAAGTCTGGATTTGAGCAAGTGAAATGCATGCTCAATTGGGTTAAGATCTGGTGATTGACTTGGCCATTGCAGAATGTTCCACTTTTTTGCACTCATGAACTCCTGGGTAGCTTTGGCTGTATGCTTGGGGTCATTGTCCATCTGTACTATGAAGCGCCGTCCAATCAACTTTGCAGCATTTGGCTGAATCTGGGCTGAAAGTATATCCCGGTACACTTCAGAATTCATCCGGCTACTCTTGTCTGCTGTTATGTCATCAATAAACACAAGTGACCCAGTGCCATTGAAAGCCATGCATGCCCATGCCATCACGTTGCCTCCACCATGTTTTACAGAGGATGTGGTGTGCCTTGGATCATGTGCCGTTCCCTTTCTTCTCCAAACTTTTTTCTTCCCATCATTCTGGTACAGGTTGATCTTTGTCTCATCTGTCCATAGAATACTTTTCCAGAACTGAGCTGGCTTCTTGAGGTGTTTTTCAGCAAATTTAACTCTAGCCTGTCTATTTTTGGAATTGATGAATGGTTTGCATCTAGATGTGAACCCTTTGTATTTACTGTCATGGAGTCTTCTCTTTACTGTTGACTTAGAGACAGATACACCTACTTCACTGAGAGTGTTCTGGACTTCAGTTGATGTTGTGAACGGGTTCTTCTTCACCAAATAAAGTATGCGGCGATCATCCACCACTGTTGTCATCCGTGGACGCCCAGGCCTTTTTGAGTTCCCAAGCTCACCAGTCAATTCCTTTTTTCTCAGAATGTACCCAACTGTTGATTTTGCTACTCCAAGCATGTCTGCTATCTCTCTGATGGATTTTTTCTTTTTTTTCAGCCTCAGGATGTTCTGCTTCACCTCAATTGAGAGTTCCTTTGACCGCATGTTGTCTGGTCACAGCAACAGCTTCCAAATGCAAAACCACACACCTGGAATCCACCCCTGACCTTTTAACTACTTCATTGATTACAGGTTAACAAGGGAGACGCCTTCAGAGTTAATTGCAGCCCTTAGAGTCCATTGTCCAATTACTTTTGGTCCCTTGAAAAAGAGGAGGCTATGCATTACAGAGCTATGATTCCTAAACCCTTTCTCCGATTTGGATGTGGAAACTCTCATATTGCAGCTGGGAGTGTGCACTTTCAGCCCATATCTAATATATAATTACTTTAGGGCACTTCTGTCATATTCGGCGCTGTTTCCGTCGTCGTGTCCGTGGCTGCCTCACTCGCAATGCCTTTGCGAGTCCTTGCAGAGTCTCTCTCTCTCTCCTTGCAGGACCTGAGATGATGTCACTGGTATGGGGGGGCTATATCACATGACTGTGACATCATCACAGGCACTTTCGTTGCTGCACTGTCAGCACAGGAGACATCATGCCGCTGTCTCACATCAGACGTGTCCTCATCACTGATTCTCTGCCTCTAACATCCTGCGATCACAAGGGAACATAGAGGTGACAGAGGACCCCGGACTGAGCCCCCAAGAGCTGATCTCCAGGATACAGGTGAGAGGAGGCTGCACAGGAGCAATGCTCTGCAGAGGGGAGGCTGCACAGGAGCAATGCTCTGCAGAGAGGAGGCTGCACAGGAGCAATGCTCTGCAGAGAAGAGGCTGCACAGGAGCATTGCTCTGCATGAGGGGAGCCTGCACAGGAGCAATGCTCTGCAGAGGGGAGGCTGCACAGGAGCAATGCTCTGCACAGAGGAGGCTGCACAGGAGCAATGCTCTGCACAGAGGAGGCTGCACTGGAGCAATGCTCTGCACAGAGGAGGCTGCACAGGAGCAATGCTCTGCAGAGAAGAGGCTGCACAGGAGCAATGCTCTGCATGAGAGGAGGCTGCACAGGAGCATTGCTCTGCAGAGAGGAGGCTGCACAGGAGCATTGCTCTGCATGAGGGGAGGCTGCACAGGAGCAATGCTCTGCACTGAGGAGGCTGCACATGAGCAATGCTCTGCAGAGGAGGAAGCTGCACAGGAACAATGCTCTGCAGAGAGGAGGAGGCTGCACAGGAGCAATGCTCTGCAGAGAGGAGGCTGCACAGGAACAATGCTCTGCAGAGAGGAGGAGGCTGCACAGGAGCAATGCTCTGCAGAGAGGAGGAGCCTGCACAGGAGCAATGCTCTGCAGAGAGGAGGCTGCACACTGCACAGGAGCAATGCTCTGCAGAGAGGAGGAGGCTGCACAGGAGCAATGCTCTGCAGAGAGGAGGCTGCACAGGAGCAATGCTCTGCAGAGGGGAGGCTGCACAGGAGCAATGCTCTGCAGAGGGGAGGCTGCACAGGAGCAATGCTCTGCAGAGAAGAAGCTGCACAGGAGCAATGCTCTGCATGAGAGGAGGCTGCACAGGAGCATTGCTCTGCATGAGGGGAGGCTGCACAGGAGCAATGCTCTGCAGAGAGGAGGAGGCTGCACAGGAGCATTGCTCTGCATGAGGGCAGCCTGCACAGGAGCAATGCTCTGCAGAGGGCAGGCTGCACAGGAGCAATGCTCTGCACAGAGGAGGCTGCACAGGAGCAATGCTATGCACAGAGGAGGCTGCACAGGAGCAATGCTCTGCACAGAGGAGGCTGCACAGGAGCAATGCTCTGCAGAGAAGAGGCTGCACAGGAGCAATGCTCTGCATGAGAGGAGGCTGCACAGGAGCATTGCTCTGCAGAGAGGAGGCTGCACAGGAGCAATGCTCTGCTGAGAGGAGGAGGCTGCACAGGAGCATTGCTCTGCAGAGGGGAGGCTGCACAGGAGCATTGCTCTGCAGAGGGGAGGCTGCACAGGAGCAATGCTCTGCATGAGGAGGCTGCACAGGAGCATTGCTCTGCATGAGGGGAGGCTGCACAGGAGCAATGCTCTGCAGAGAGGAAGCTGCACAGGAGCAATACTCTGCAGAGAGGAGGCTGCACAGGAGCATTGCTCTGCATGAGGGGAGGCTGCACAGGAGCAATGCTCTGCAGAGAGGAGTAGGCTGCACAGGAGCAATGCTCTGCAGAGAGGCTGCACAGGAGCAATGCTCTGCAGAGAGGAGGCTGCACAGGAGCATTGCTCTGCAGAGAGGAGGCTGCACAGGAGCAATGCTCTGCAGAGAGGATGAGGCTGCACAGGAGCAATGCTCTACAGTAGCGCTGGCTTCTTGGCTTTTTTATTTGTTATAGGTTTGTGGTTGACCTCTACAGTAATGAGCCTGCACAGGAGCAATGCTCTGCAGAGAGGAGGCTGCACAGGAGCAATACTCAGCAGAGAGGAGGCTGCACAGGAGCAATGCTCTGCATGAGTGGAGCCAAGATGCTAGGGACGGCGGAGTGAAAATGCCGTGGCGGGGAAGACGATGACCCGCTGGTAAGTATGACAGCCAGAGTGCCTCTGTCCTCTGCTGACCACTCTGCCCACCGCACTGCACTAACCACTCTGCCCGCCGCACTGCGCTGACCACTCTGCCCGCCGCACTGCACTGACCACTCTGCCCGCCGCACTGCGCTGACCACTCTGCCCACCGCACTCACTGCTAACCACTGAGCCACCATACTTCTGCTAACCACTGAGCCACCGTACACTGCTAAACACTGAGCCACCGCGCAGTGCTAACCACTGAGCCACCGCGCAGTGCTAACCAGTGAGCCACCGCGCACTACTAACCACTGAGCCTCCGCGCAGTGCTAACCACTGAGCCACCGCGCACTACTAACCACTGAGCCACCGCGCAGTGCTAACCACTGAGCCATTGTATACTCTGCTAACCACTGACCCACCATACTCCCTGCTAACTACTAACCCACCGTATACAGCGCTAACCACTGAGCCACCGTACACTGCTAAACACTGAGCGACCATACTTTGCTAACCACTAAGCCACCGCGCAGTGCTAACCACTGAGCCACCGTATACTGTGCTACCCACTGAGCCACCTGTATACACACAATTAATTTCACCCCACTCCCCTAAATATTAGTAAATAAACTATATATGGATTCTAGACTACCCGATTCTTTCGAATCGGGCTGCCATCTAGTATATATATATATGTCAAATTCTGAACATGAATTATCTCATCTATTAGTATCTCAAAATTCTCTCATCCCTAACAAGATTAGATGTAATTATAATTAGGTGCTGGAGCGAGCGTTGCCGGACGCATAGACAGAGAGCTCTCCCGGCGGCCTCCACAACCCGAGGATAAAGCGGCACATTACCGGACATTTCCTCCCCCTCTGAAGAGGTAACAACTCCTCACTCACCGGTGATGCCGCGGACAGGCTCCAGAAGCCGCGGCCCGACACAGAAGGTATCTGATTTCTTCTCCCCTGAGCGCCCAGGAGCTGCAGCGCTGAAATCTAAGATGGCGCCGACAGGAGAAGCAGCTTCCCGCTCTCCCCACTCACAGAGCTCACATACAAGCTCACATAGTGGAAGAGATGATCGCTCACCTAGAGGTGAGACAAGAGGACTCTACAATCATTACCTATGGCGCCCTGAGAGGTCTCCTAGGTGACCTACGTGCCTCTATTCAGACAGACATCAGGAACATAGTGGGAGAGATTAGGGGGGACATGGCGTCCATGAGCGAACGAACTGGCCACCTAGAGGAAAAGATGGCCGAATTTGCTGGCGCCCACAATGAGTTAGCTGACAGCTATCAAGATATATCACAAGATCTTAGAAACATGAGGGCGAAATTCTGGGATTTAGATGATAAATTAAGAAGTAACATAAAAGTGCGGGGAATAGCCGAATCAGAGGAAGAAGAGGATTTAACAGCTACTGTGCTACCTTTCCTGAGGATTATTCTCCCCACAGCAACTTCAGCTGAATTAGACATTGAAAGAGCGTACAGGCTTCCCCGCTCTCAGAGAGCTCCCCCAGATGTCCCCAGAGACGTCATGATACACCTTACATCACCTAAACTAAGGGACTCTTTAATGCACACATTAAGAAAGAACCCAATTCTAGAAGAACCTTACGCTAAATGGTCTCTCTTTCCGGATCTCTCTCAAGGAACACTTGCAAGACGGAGAGACTTTGCGCCATACTGTGCTGTTCTGAGAGACCGAGGAATTAACTACGCGTGGGGATCTCCTGTCAATGTATCTTTTAGGTACAAAGGGAAGCGTCAGCAATTTTCCTCTCCAACTAAAATGAAAACAGCCCTGATAGACTGGCGACTAATGGTGAAATCCGGCCCACCGCCTGACAGCCCAACAACACACAACAACCGCTCTGCTGCCTCTCCAGGAGGAGGGTCGGGACTGAAATGAAGGTTTGTCCTCGGGGAGTGGATCAAGCCGCTGGTATGACTTAAGTCATAATTCTCTGCTGGACCCTCAGATCTTGGTACTGGTTTGCTAGGATCTGAGCGTTTATTTGGGGCCCTTCATCGCCCCATACTTTCCTCCCCCCACGGAGGCCCATAATTTGCCTTTCGATTTGGGTGGAACATACACCCTGGGCCTGACGAGAGCCTCCAAGGAGGCCTCCAAGTTAAGTTTATATTTAAATTTGTTGATCCGTGGTCACCGGATGCTTTAAAGTGTCTTCTTTTCTGCTTCTAATCTACCCAACTCATTTGTCTTATTCTTATTCTCATCTACTCCACACCTACCATCTCCATTCTCCTCTTTACCTCTTTCGCTTTGGGTCAAGCGAGAAACTAACTGCTAGTTACAGAACAATACATTTCCAAATCTTTACTTACTACATTAAGCTAGACCTATAGTTCTACACTTACTACCCCTCTTTCTCTTTACACCCTTATTCCCCCTTGTAGCTCTCCTATTTCTTATCTTTCCCTACATCATTTAACTTCTCACTATAAGCTCACCCTTCCCTCTTTTCATTCTCTCTCTGAAATCTTCTCCTTCGCACTTTTATTCATTTTCTATACAAGACTCCCAGGTTGTGACCAATATATTAAGTACTCATAACTGCTGAGTTAATAATTGTGCACCAGAAATCGAAAAGATTGAATGTTGTATATAAGTTATTGATCATTTGAAAATCCTATTTTCATTAATTACACTATTGTCCTATTTCCCCTTACTTTCTCTTCTCTTTCCCCCCTCTTAACAAGTCCTTCACCTATCCCAGAGTTCCAACTCACTACAAGAAATTGACCTTTTTGACAGATATTATTCTGGTTGGCTCTCCTCTCTACCTGACCATCTATCGATATGAGCTTCCAATGTGCATCAATCAATGTGAATGGGTTAAATTCCCCAAAGAAGCGAACCTTGGTGTGGCAACAGCTCACCAAATTGAAAGCTGACATTATATTCATCCAAGAGACTCACCTCCTTGAGGTAGATAATTTCAGGATGAAGTCTGTACGGTTTCCCTTGCAATACTTTGCTAATGCCCCTACTAAAACTTCTGGAGTGGCTATCTTTGTTCACAAAGCATTGGCATTTCAACTAATTGAGAGTGTGACTGACCCTTTGGGTCGATATTTGGTGGTTCGGGCCCTGATCATTGGGAAACTACACCTTGGTGTCTGTTTACGGCCCTAATACAGGCCAACTAAAATTTGCCCGTACACTATTTACTACCTTGGACACATTGTCTAAAGGATTTCTCCTTCTGGCAGGAGACTTTAACATCCCGGTAAACAGACACCTCGATTGCTCAGCCCCTTCAACCTGCCGGGGTGATCTGGGCGGACTGTTGTACACCCACCATCTTCACGATATCTGGCGGTATACCCATGGTGAAGAGAGAGATTATACTTTCCTATCTCCCAGATTTCAAACGTACAGCCGAATAGATTACTTTTTGGTCGAGGATTCCCTTCTGCCAAAGTGTCAAAAAACATCCATCGGACATATTACTTGGTCCGATCACGCCCCAATTCTCATCCAGGTAGCAGATAACGTGCAAATTTCCCCATCACCTACATGGACAATTGATGACCATCTCCTGACTATACCGGACAACATATCACACATTGACACCCAACTCGACCAATACTTCTCACTTAACCAGACCCGAGACATTGACCCTGAAGTATTGTGGTATGCTCACAAAGCAGTTATGCGAGGCCAATTTATTCAGATAGCGGCTCGTGCAAAACGTAATCGCAATGAGCAACTTGAAAGACTCACCAATAAGCTATCAACTTTGGAAGCTCAATACAAACAATCCCAAATTCCACAGACGCGGACGGAGTTGGAGGACACCCGTAGAGACCTCAAAGCTCTCCTACTCTACAGAGTAGAATTCAACCTTAAGAAACTTAAAGCCCGTTTTTACGGGATGGGCGATAAAGCGGATAAACTTCTAGCGAATCGAATAAAAAAAAAAAAGGGTATCCACCAAAATTGACCACATCCTCCGCTCTACCGGAGAGAAAATCAGAAACCCCTTGGAAATTGCTGCCCAATTCAAAGACTACTATACCTCCCTTTATAACCTACGAGAAGATCCCTGCACCCCGCAGCCAAATACGGACACAATCAAGTCTTTCTTAGCTGAAGCATGCTTACCTAGGCTGATCACTGCCCAACTTACCTCACTAAGCACCCCCTTCTCCATCGAAGAGATCACGTCAATAATTCACTCAACGAAGAAATCCTCGGCTCCAGGCCCAGACGGGTTTTCTAACAAATATTACTCGACTTTTCAGACCAGTCTTGTACCTCACATGCTCTCCCTCTTCTCATTCTGGAGAGATAAGGGACAAATACGCCCTGAGGGTCTAGAGGCTACAATCGCCACAATTCCAAAGCCGGGTAAACCCCTAATTCCCCACCAAATTTCCGCCCGATCGCCCTCCTAAACGGGGACGTAAAAATATTTGCAAAACTTCTGGCCCAACGTCTAGCGGCAGTTTTACCTGACCTGATAGGACTAGAACAAGTGGGTTTTATACCAGGACGCCAGGCCTCTGACGGCACACGTCGCGTGGTTGACCTGCTGGAGGTTCTGGAACGTGGAGGGGCCCCTAGTGCACTACTGTCCCTAGATGCTGAAAAAGCGTTTGATAGGGTGCACTGGGGGTACCTAGAGGCGGTCTTGAACGAATTTGGATTGGTGGGTAACTTTAAGGCGGCAGTTTTAGCCCTTTACTCCTCCCCCACAGCTAGGGTCAGGGCGTCGGGATTTATGTCAGACTCTTTCTCGGTGACTAATGGGACCCGACAGGGGTGTCCACTCTTCCCGCTGATTTTCGCTCTCATTATGGAGCCATTGGCGGCTAGGGTGAGACGGGACCCCCTGATCACTGGCCCATGCTTGGGGGGGTGGAACATAAAATTGGACTATATGCGGATGACGTGATCTTCATCTGCACGAATCTTACGGTTACCATCCCTAAGATAATGAACTTACTGGATGATTTTTCCGCCGCGTCATATTACAAGCTGAATGTAACCAAGTCACTGCTCTACCCAGTCCAGATACCTCCAGCACTTACAGAAACAATTAAGGCACTTTTCCCATTTCAGTGGTCTCTAACGGGCATCCCATACCTAGGGATAACGATCTCACACACTAAAGAAATGCTTCGCCGTAATTACGAAACACTGCTCCATTCCCTGAGAGAGGGCCTCTCGGCACATAAACAATTAATTCTTTCATGGGTTGCTAGAATCCACATTGTAAAAATGATATACCTTCCAAAAATTTTATACATCTTTCGATGCTTGCCATTGCGCTTTCCAAAACGTTTGATTGCAACTTTACAGTCCACATTAAATGACTTTATCTGGAATTATAAACCCCACAGGGTGAGCATGAAAGTACTATCACTACCGATCCAACTTGGAGGTATGGGAGTCCCCAATCTGACACATTACTATGCAGCATCACACCTAACAGTGGCAAGTCAGTGGTGGGCAGACGCTCCCAGTCCGTTGTGGATGTTAATTGAGAAACACTACGCCCCACAGGGTTCTACCAAACTACTACTAGAAATGAACCTACTGAAGCCCTCTGAAAGTCCGTCCTTGCTAAAACCTATGCTGACCTTGGTACAAATCTGGCGACAATATACTCACCCCCTACTCACTTTCCTACTAAAATCAGTGTCTATTCGAGCCTTCGAAACATTAGTGGAATCTCTCCACCATTGGAGATCTAGGGGAATCATTTACATTCATCAAATCCTGGATAACACCACCATGAAATCCTTTGCTGAACTAACAGACAAGTACTCCATTCCTAAAACTACATTTTACCAATACCTACAACTACGTCATTTTTTAAGCTCAGTGACATGGGTCCCTACACACCTATCAATGGTAGATGGCTTGGTACAGAGATTTTTTAAGTCTTCCCCCTCGGGCTCTCATGGGGTTTCCATCATGTATGGCGCCCTGTCCCGACTACACTCCCTAGAGAAACTGCCTTACATGAATAAGTGGGAAACAGCTTTACGGGAAGAATTTACACTGAATCAATGGCAGGAGGCATCAGGGAAAAATACAAAATATACAAGTTGCGTAAACCACCACGAACAGATCAAAAAAGTGCACTTCGAGTGGTATGTAACGCCAAAAGCTTTGGCAAGATATGAAAGAGAGAACTCCGGTTCAACCCAGACCTGTTGGAGAGGATGTGATCAGACCGGGTCCTCTTTACATATGTGGTGGGACTGTAGTTCTCTACAGGGGTTCTGGCAAGAGGTATCCTCTCTCCTAGTTTCCCTAACAGGTGTCTTTTTTCATCTAAGACCTTCTTTGGCGATACTGGGGTTGGGGCTGGAAGACTGGCCGACACCATTAAGACCAACAGTAACTAATGTTTTATTGGCAGCTAGATTATGTGTTGCTAGACACTGGAAATCAAAGAAATTACCATCTACACAAGAATTACATGTAGCACTTAATCTCCATCTCCAACATGAGGTTATATTGGCACATGATGCCTCCTAACGGAACAAAGTTCTCATTTGGTGGGACCCCTGGATAATGTCCCCATATAACACTGTTCAAATCCCCTCTTGAACTCATATCTCCCTCACTGTGAACGTATCTATTACTCACTGTTCATGGGTCAACTATACGAATGATGTCCATAAGCAGGAGCTCACTCCCCCCCTCCCCGGCTCTCTTTTTATCCCCGTTCTGATATATCCTTTTCTCTTTCTCTCCCCCAATGTTGATTGTTTATATGATTTTTCGCATAATCCTCGATACTGGATAAACGAATCTAACGAAAGTAATGCTGGAATAACTTCCTTAAAGGTTGCATACTTTACGCTTCCTAAGACAGATGTAAACAGTATTAGATATATGCTTTCAACCTTGTAAACTGTCTTTATTATGTATTCTTGACAAATTTATAATAAAAATAGTGTTACAAAAAAAAAGATTAGATGTAATACAAAAACATTTCCCACATTCTGAACATGAATATGGCTTCTCTCCTGTGTGAATTCTCTCATGTGCAACAAGACTTGGTTTATGAGTTCTGCACATGAATATGGCTTCTCTCATATATGAATTCTCTCATGTGCAACAAGACTTGGTTTATGAGTAAAACATTTCCCGGATTCTGCACATGAATATGGCTTCTCTCCTGTGTGAATTCTCTCATGTGCAACAAGACTTGGTTTATAAGTAAAACATTTCCCACATTCTGAACATGAATATGGCTTCTCTCATATATGAATTCTCTCATGTGCAACAAGACTTGGTTTATAAGTAAAACATTTCCCACATTCTGAACATGAATATGACTTCTCTCATATATGAATTCTCTCATGTGCAACAAGACTTGGTTTATGAGTAAAACATTTCCCACATTCTGCACATGAATATGGCTTCTCCCCTGTGTGAACTCTCTCATGTGTAACAAGATGTGATTTCTTAGTAAAACATTTCCCACATTCTGCACATGAATATGGCTTCTCTCCTGTGTGAATTCTCTCATGTGTAACAAGATGTGATTTCTTAGTAAAACATTTCCCGCATTCTGAACATGAATATGGCTTCTCCCCTGTATGAATTCTCTCATGTGTAACAAGATCTGATTTATTAGTAAAACACTTCCTGCATTCTGCACATGAATATGGCTTCTCTCCTGTGTGAATTCTCTCATGTGTCAGAAGATGTGATTTCATAGTAAAACATTTCCCACATTCTGCACATGAATATGGCTTCTCTCCTGTGTGAATTCTCTCATGTGTCAGAAGATATGATTTCATAGTAAAACATTTCCCACATTCTGCACATGAATATGGCTTCTCTCCTGTGTGAATTCTCTCATGTGTCAGAAGATATGATTTCATAGTAAAACATTTCCCACATTCTGAACATGAATATGGCTTCTCTCCTGTGTGAATTCTCATGTTTAACAAGAGGTGTCTTATGAGTAAAACATTTCCCACATGCTGCACATGAATATGGCTTCACCCTGTGTGAATTCTCTCATGACTACCAAGATGTGATTTACAAGTAAAACATTTCCCACATTCTGAACATGAATATGGCTTCTCTCCTGTGTGAATTCTCTCATGTGTAACAAGATGTGATTTATGAGTAAAACATTTCCCACACTCTGCACATGAATATGGCTTCTCCCCTGTATGAATTCTCTTGTGTCTAATGAGATGTGATTTCTTAGTAAAACATTTTTCACATTCTGAACATGAATATGGCGTCTTCCTTCTTCCTTTTATTTCTTCAGCATTTCTTCTGTGACTTTTATTTTGTTTAACATTCTGAGATGATTTTGGAGATAATTCTTCAGTAAAATCATCAGATGACAGATTTTTGCTGTGATCGGCTGGGGGTATATCGGAGATATCAGCATGCTGTACCCGTGTATCTTGTGTGATATTCCCACCATCTGCTATAAATTCTGAAGCTATCAGATGTCTGGCGGAGCTCCTGGTACAGTCATCTGCCAAGAATACACCTGATTAATATAAATATAAATTAAAGTAAAATGAAATAATATAATATATTTCCTAATATGTTACTAATAAAGTCGCACACAAACTGTCAAGATACATAATAATATTTTTGCCCATCTGTTATAGGGACAGATTGCATACACATCAAGTCTAATATGTTAGTTCAGATCACTGTTCAGTGCAGTATCCTGATACCATTCTACTACTGCTGAGTGATATAGTTGTGGTGTCCTGGTACCATTCTACTACTGCTGAGTGATATAGTTGTGGTGTCCTGGTACATTCTACTACTGCTGAGTGATATAGTTGTGGTTCCTGGTTACCATTCTCCTACTGCTGAGTGATATAGTTGTGGTATCCTGGTATCATTCTACTACTGCTGAGTGATATAGTTGTGGTATCCTGGTATCATTCTACTACTGTTGAGTGATATAGTTGTGTGTCCTGGTACCATTCTACTACGCGGAGTGATATAGTTGTAGTGTCCTGGTACCATTCTCCCACAGCTGAGTGATATAGTTGTGGTGTCCCGATACCATTCTACTATGCTGAGTGATATAGTTGTGGTGTCCCGGTACCATTCTATTATGCTGAGTGATATAGTTGTGGTGTCCCGGTACCATTCTACTACTGCTGAGTGATATAGTTGTGGTGTCCCGGTACCATTCTACTACTGCTGAGTGATATAGTTGTGTGTCCCGGTACCATTCTACTACTGCTGAGTGATATAGTTGTGGTGTCCCGGTACCATTCTACTACTGCTGAGTGATATAGTTGTGGTGTCCCGGTACCATTCTACTACTGCTGAGTGATATAGTTGTAGTGTCCCGGTACCATTCTCCCACTGCTGAGTGATATAGTTGTGGTGTCCTGGTATCATTCTTCTACTGCTGAGTGATATAGTTGTGGTGTCCCGATACCATTCTACTACTGCCGAGTGATATAGTTGTGGTGTCCTGGTATCATTCTACTACTGCCGAGTGATATAGTTGTGGTGTCCTGGTATCATTCTACTACTGCCGAGTGATATAGTTGTGGTGTCCTGGTACCATTGTACTACTGCTGAGTGATATAGTTGTGGTGTCCTGGTACCATTCTACTACTGCTGAGTGATATAGTTGTGGTGTCCTGGTACCATTCTACTACTGCTGAGTGATATAGTTGTAGTGTCCTGGTACCATTCTACTACTGCTGAGTGATATAGTTGTGGTATCCTGGTACCATTCTACTACTGCTGAGTGATATAGTTGTGGTATCCTGGTACCATTCTACTACTGCTGAGTGATATAGTTGTGGTATCCTGGTACCATTCTCCTACTGATGAGTGATATAGTTGTGGTGTCCTGGTACCATTCTACTACTGCTGAGTGATGTAGTTGTGGTGGGCCTGGTACCATTCTACTACTGCTGAGTGATGTAGTTGCGGTGTCTTGGTACCATTCTACTACTGCTGAGTGATGTAGTTGTGGTGTCCTGGGGTACCATTCTCCTACTGCTGAGTGATATAGTTGTAGTGTCCTGGTACCATTCTTCTACTGCTGAGTGATATAGTTGTGGTGTCCTGGTACCATTCTACTACTGCTGAGTGATATAGTTGTGGTGTCCTGGTACCATTCTACTACTGCTGAGTGATAATAGTTGTGGTGTCCTGGTACCATTCTACTACTGCTGAGTGATGTAGTTGTGGTGTCCTGGTACCATTCTACTACTGCTGAGTGATGTAGTTGCGGGTGTCTTGGTACCATTCTACTACTGCTGAGTGATGTAGTTGTGGTGTCCTGGGGTACCATTCTCCTACTGCTGAGTGATATAGTTGTAGTGTCCTGGTACCATTCTTCTACTGCTGAGTGATATAGTTGTGGTGTCCTGGTACCATTCTACTACTGCTGAGTGATATAGTTGTGGTGTTCTGGTACCATTCTACTACTGCTGAGTGATATAGTTGTGGTGTCCTGGTACCATTCTACTACTGATGAGTGATGTAGTTGCGGTGTCTTGGTACCATTCTACTACTGCTGAGTGATATAGTTGCGGTGTCCATGGTACCATTCTACTACTGCTGAGTGATATAGTTGCGGTGTCCTGGTACCATTCTACTACTGCCGAGTGATATAGTTGTGGTGTTCTGGTACCATTCTACTACTGCTGAGTAATATAGTTGTGGTGTCCCGGTATCATTCTACTACTGCCGAGTGATATAGTTGTGGTGTCCGATACCATTGTACTACTGCTGAGTGATATAGTTGTGGTGTCCTGGTACCATTCTACTACTGCTGAGTGATGTAGTTGTGGTGTCCTGGGGTACCATTCTCCTACTGCTGAGTGATATAGTTGTAGTGATCTGGTACCATTCTTCTACTGCTGAGTAATATAGTTGTGGTATCCTGGTACCATTCTCCTACTGATGAGTGATATAGTTGTGGTGTCCTGGTATCATTCTACTACTGATGAGTGATGTAGTTGTGGTGTCTTGGTACCATTCTACTACTGCTGAGTGATATAGTTGCGGTGTCCTGGTACCATTCTACTACTGCCGAGTGATATAGTTGCGGTGTCCCGGGTACCATTCTACTACTGCTGAGTGATATAGTTGTGGTGTCCCGGTATCATTCTACTACTGCCGAGTGATATAGTTGTGGTGTCCTTGGTACCATTCTACTACTGCTGAGTGATATAGTTGTAGTGTCCTGGTACCATTCTACTACTGCTGAGTGATATAGTTGTGGTGTCCTGGGGTACCATTCTTCTACTGCTGAGTGATATAGTTGTAGTGTCCTGGTACCATTCTTCTACTGCTGAGTGATATAGTTGTAGTGTCCTGGTACCATTCTTCTACTGCTGAGTGATATAGTTGTGGTGTCCTGGTACCATTCTTCTACTGCTGAGTGATATAGTTGTGGTGTCCTGGTACCATTCTACTACTGCTGAGTGATATAGTTGTGGTGTCCTGGTACCATTCTACTACTGCTGAGTGATAATAGTTGTGGTGTCCTGGGTACCATTCTACTACTGCTGAGTGATATAGTTGTAGTGTCCTGGTACCATTCTACTACTGCTGAGTGATATAGTTGTGGTATCCTGGTACCATTCTACTACTGCTGAGTGATATAGTTGTGGTATCCTGGTGTCATTCTACTACTGCTGAGTGATATAGTTGTGGTGTCCTGGTATCATTCTACTACTGCTGAGTGATATAGTTGTGGTGTCCTGGTATCATTCTACTACTGCTGAGTGATGTAGTTGCGGTGTCCTGGTACCATTCTACTACTGCTGAGTGATATAGTTGCGGTATCCTGGTACCATTCTACTACTGCTGAGTGATATAGTTGCGGTATCCTGGTACCATTGTACTACTGCTGAGTGATATAGTTGTGGTGTCCTGGTACCATTGTACTACTGCTGAGTGATATAGTTGTGGTGTCCTGGTACCATTGTACTACTGCTGAGTGATATAGTTGTGGTGTCCTGGTACCATTGTACTACTGCTGAGTGATATAGTTGTGGTGTCCTGGTACCATTCTACTACTGCTGAGTGATATAGTTGTGGTGCTGTGTACTGTGCTGCCATCTACTGGCTGATGTGCGAGCATGAACATTAGGTATTCATCTCCTCAGCCCAAATATAATGATGTCCAATATGGGATGGAAAACCTCTGTTTGGGCGCACGGCAGGGCTCAAAAATGAAAGAATGACGATTTGGAGCTCAGATATTGATGGAAAGGTCTGCGGGTGTCATGTCGTGTTTGCAGAGCTCTAGATGTACCTAAGCAATGGAATTCTCTCACAAGTGATGGCATTTTGGAAAGTAGACCCACCCCCAAACAATTTATTTAGATGTATGGTGAGCCCCTTGAACCCACAGGAGCGTCACAGAATTTTACAACATAGAAATGTGAAAATTAAAAATCACGTAATTACTTCCCGGTAATGTGTTTTCTCGGAGTCCATGACAGCACCCAGAACCAGAGAGGGATCCGCCCTCCAAGGACAGGGAACCATCAGGCTTTAAAAGGGGCGGTTCATCTCCTCATGTCGGGTGGTTACAGAGTCTGAAATACAGACCTCCAGAATATCGTTAGTCCACCATGACCCCGAACACCACGTGTAACACAAAAACACCAAGAGGAGAAGAAGAAAAAAGTGATGAACCCTTAACAATGGGAGGGAATATGAGGGTGCTGTCATGGGCTCTGAGAAAACACATTACCAGTAAGTAATTACGTGTTTATCGGTCGTCCATGACAGCACCCAGAACAAGAGAATTACAGAGAAACGTAATCTAGGGAGGAACCACGGCCTGTAGTACCCTACTACCAAAGTGATATCAGCACCAGAGAGATCTAATCTATAGTGCTGGTAGAATGTAGAAGGGGAAGACCAAGTCGCTGCTCTACAGATCTGATCAATAGATACCCCTGACCTCTCAGCCCAGGAAGCAGCCACCGCTCTCGTGGAGTGAGCCTTCAGGGTCTTCTCCACTGTCTTGCTGCTTGCAGAGTAGGCCATGCTAATAGTGTCCCTAACCCATCGAGCTAAGGTGGCTTTGGAGGCCCTGTGACCTTTCATCTGGCCCTGAAAACAAACAAACAGGGACCTATCCTTCCTGCAAGGACTCGTGGCCTCTAAGTATCTTTCTAAACACCATTTAACATCCAGGGAGTGCAATTTTTGTTGTTTGTCATTTTTGGGATTACTGCAAATAGTGGGCAACACAATATCCTGCTACCGGTGAAAGGTGGAAACCACCTTAGGAAGGTAAGCAGGGTCAGGGCGTAAAACTATTCCATCGTCACGAAACAAAGTAAAAGGAGGGTCAACTGAGAGGGCCTGAATGTCCCCAATCTGTCGGGCCGACGTCAGTGCAACCAATAGGATGATTTTAAGGGAAAGGACTTTAATAGAGACATCTGACAGCGGCTCAAATGGGGGGGGGCTGTTAACACTATGAGTACAAGATTGAGATCGCAAGGGGCTGAACTAATGGCCTTAACTGGGGCAGACCTGGTGCAGGTTTTGATGAACCGAGAAACCCAAGGGTCCCCTGCTAGGATGAAATTATACAAAGCTCCAAGGGCCAAAACCTGGACCTTAAGATTGTTCACCGAGAGTCCCATCTCCACCCCTTTCTGTAGAAAAACTAAAATTAAGTTAATAGGAGCAGCCCCCTCCGCATCTGCTCCTGTGACGGACAAGAATTTTGCCCAAGTTCTATGGTAAATACGGGAAGTCTCAGGTTTCCTAGATTTCAGCAGAGTGTCTGAGACTGCGGCCGTGAACCCCTTATTCCTCAAAATCCGCCTTTCAAGTCCCAGGCAGTCAGGTGTAATCGGTCCGTCTGGGAGAGGACGTCTGGAAGATCCGGAAAGATCCAAGGATCGGATACTGACATCTGTTGGAGCCAGAAGAACCACGGCCTCCTCAGCCCCCTTCTGGCCATCAATATCACTCGTGCCTGATCCTCTCGAATTTTGCGGAGGACTGTCGGTATTAAGACCAGAGGGGGAGAGGCATAGGCTAGCCTGAAATTCCAGGGGAACAGGAGTGCATCTGTGGCACCCTGCCATTACAGGCAGCCACAGATCCACCTAAAACATGGATGGATTTCCACAGTAGGTACTCACATACACCCAACACCTTCCACCCCAGACCTGTAGGGGGAGCTCCACTTGCTGCCTTAAAGGGATCCTGTCCCCTACAAAACGCCTCCTAAGCTATCAAAATATGTCCCTGCAGCATCCTATCACTAATCTCACACTCCTTTTGTCTCCTAAAAGCATCCTGTGAAAGTGGATAAAAACATTTTAACCCCTTCATGACCGAGCCTATTTTGACCCTAAAGACCGAGACATTTTTGTCAATTCTGACCAGTGTCCCTTTATGAGGTAATAACTCTGGAACGCTTCAACGGATCCTAGCGATTCTGAGATTGTTTTTTCGTGCTATATTGGGCTCCATGTTAGTATTAAATTTAGGTCGATCATTTTTGCGATTATTTGTGAAAAAATAAAAAATTTGGCAAAAATTTAGAAAATGTAGCAATTTTTCAATTATTAATTTTTATTCTGCTAAACCAGAGACTTATGTGGCACAAAATAGTTAATAAAAAGAGAATTTTGTTTACGTACCGTAAATTCTTTTTTCTTGAATCATCAATGGGAGACCCAGACAATGGGGTTTAGGGCACTGCCCTCCGGAGGCCACACTAGGTACTACAAGTTTGTAGACACCGCCCCCTCCGCTTATAAACCCCTACCGCAGGAGATATCCTCAGTTTGGTCCATAAGCTGCGAGGAGGCAAACCACACCCGAACTATCGGGAAGACCGTGCACAGACGGTTCAACAACCCGAAAACAACACTGTCCCAACAGGGAACAGTCCAAAGGAAACAACATCCAACGGAACAACTGGGTGGGTGCTGGGTCTCCCATTGATGATTCAAGAAAAAAGAATTTACGGTACGTAAACAAAATTCTCTTTTTTCTGATCATCATAATGGGAGACCCAGACAATGGGGATGTCCTAAAGCAAAACCCCAGGGCGGGAAAAGTTCCTCAAAAGACGTTTAAATACACGGTCCCCCTCAAAGGTGGGCAACCGCCGCCTGGAGGACCCGCCTGCCCAAACTTGCATCCGCAGAGGCATGGGCATGCACCATATAGTGCTTAGAGAAAGTGTGCAGGCTGGACCAAGTGGCCGCCTGACACACCTGTAGAGCAGAAGCGCGATGTCGCAAAGCCCAGGATGCACCGACGGCTCTGGTCGAGTGCGCCTTCAGACCCACCGGGAGAGGCAGACCAGAAGCACGGTAAGCCTCTTGAATGGGTGCTTTGATCCATCTGGCCAAGGTCGATTTTGACGCCGCGGACCCCTTACAGCGACCCGCCGTAAGGATGAACAATGAGTCAGAACTCCGGAAGGAGGCAGTCCTGGACACAAATGCGTATAGCCCTCACAAGATCCAGAGTGTGAAGGTCACGCTCAACCTGATGAACGGGAGCGGGACAAAATGATGGGAGCACAATCTCTTGGTTCAAGTGGAAAGTGGAAACCACCTTTGGCAAAAATTCTGCTCGCGGACTCAAAACCACCTTGTCCTGGTGGACTACCAGGAAGGGTGACTTGCACGACAGTGCAGCCAATTCTGAAATACGTCTCAGAGACGTAATGGCTACCAGAAAGACCACTTTCTGGGACAGTCGAGAGAGGGAAACCTCCCTCAGTGGTTCGAACGGCGGTTTCTGCAGTGTCGCCAGGACTATGTTAAGGTCCCAAGGGTCCAGCGGTCGCCTATAAGGCGGGACCACCCTAGACACCCCCTGCAGAAACTGACGAACCCTTGGAAGGAGCGCCAAGCGCCTGTCAAACAGCACTGAAAGCTCTGATACCTGACCCTTCAACGAGCTGACGGATAAACCCAACTCCAAACCCGACTGTAGAAAAGCCAACAGAGTCGGAACTGATAAAGGCCACGGTGACCGTCCACCAGATGCACACCAGGCGAAAAAGATTTTCCACGTTCTGTGGTATATCTTCCAGGATACGGACTTTCCAGCCCGATTAATGGTGGCAACCACTGTAGGAGAGAACCCCTTTGAGGTCAGAAGCCAGGCCTCAAGAGCCATGCAGTCAATCTGAGGGCCCTGGAATTGAGGTGGAAGAAGGGGCCTTGCGCGAGAAGATCTGATCGGTCTGGAAGAGCCCACCGGTTCCCTCCTGACAGTTGCCACAGATCCGGATACCAGGACCTCCTGGGCCAATCCGGAGCCACCAGAATGGCTTCGTGACACTCCGTCCTGATTTTCCATAGAACCTTGGGAATCAGTGCCAGAGGTGGGAACACATATGGTAGTTGGAACTTGGACCAACACAGGATCAGGGCATCCGCCCCTAGAGACTGCGGGTCCCACGATCTCGCCATGTATTGAGGCACCTGATGATTCAGCCGCGAGGCCATCAGGTCCACGTCCGGGATGCCCCATCTGCTGCAAATGTCCGGAAGACGTCCGGATGAAGAGACCACTCTCCGGCGTCCATTCCCTGCCGGCTCAGGTAATCGGCCTCCCAGTTCTCGACCCCTGGAATGTGAACTGCGGAGATCAGGCAGTTGTTGTCCTCCACCCAGGATAGAATGCGGTGGACTTCGGCGAGGGCCTGAGCACTTCTGGTCCCTCCCTGATGGTTTATATAGGCGACGGCCGTCGCATTGTCGGACTGAACCCGAATGGGTTGCCCTGACAGGAACCTCTGAAACGCCAGAAGCGCCAGATAGACCGCCTTGATCTCCAGCACGTTGATTTGCAACGTCGACTCCGACTGTGTCCAGAGGCCTTGAGCCCTGTGGTGTAAGAACACCGCACCCCAGCCCTTCAGACTGGCGTCGGTGGTCACCACTAACCATGACGGTTTGAGAAAAGACCGACCCCTTGACAGGTGACATGGCTGGAGCCACCACTGCAGGGAATCCCTGGTCGGTTGGGAAAGGACCACCAGCTGATTCAGAGAGGTCGTCCTCTTGTCCCATCTGTGGAGAATTTCCAGTTGGAGGGGATGGAGGCGAAATTGTGCGAAGGGCACCGCCTCTATCGCCGCCACCATGCGCCCCACCAGCTTCATCAAGACCCGCAGGGATGAATGCGGTGACAGGAGGAGATCTTGCACTCCTGATTGGATGGCCAGCTGTTTGGTTCGCGGCAGAGACACCAGAGCTAAGTCTGTGTGAAAATCCATGCCCAGATATGTCAGAGACTGGGTCGGAACCAGGGTTGACTTCTGAATATTGAGAAGCCACCCAAAATGCTCCAGAGACTGCATGGTCACCTCCAGGCTTTGCCGACAAAGGCGTTCCGATGGCGCCCTGACCAGCAGGTCGTCTAGATAGGGTATGACGGCATGTCCCTGTACATGTAGGAGAGCCATCATTGAGGCCATCACTTTCGTGAACACCCGCGGTGCCGAGGCCAACCCGAAAGGCAGCGCCACAAATTGGAAGTGTTCTTCCCCCACTGCGAATCGCAACCAGCGCTGATGAGCCGGTGCAATGGGTACGTGAAGGTAAGCGTCTCGGATATCTATAGACGCTAGGAAGTCTCCCTGCGACACAGCCGCGATCACGGAGCGCAGGGATTCCATGCGGAACTTCCGAACCAACACGTGACGGTTGAACAACTTGAGGTCCAGGACCGGGCGAAAAGAGCCGTCCTTTTTCGGGACAATAAAGAGGTTGGAGTAAAAACCCCGGAACCTCTCCCCGGAAGGCACTGGAACCACTACCCCGTCTCGTCGGAGTCCCTCCAACACCCGATAAAAAGCCTGAGCCTTTTCTGGAGATGGGACCGACCGATGGAATCGGTGTGCCGGCCGCGACGTCGGCTCTATTCTGTAGCCGCTCGAGACTACGTCTCGGACCCACTGATCTTGAATGTGGAGTAACCACCTGTCCTGAAAACGGGACAGGCGGCCCCCCACCTGTGGGGCGGCAGGACGAGAGAGCGAGTCATGCGGAAGCGGGTTTGGGGGTGGCAGCCGCTGCCCCCGTTGACTTCTTCTGGCGACCCTTGGGGCGCCACTGAGTAGAAGGCTTGCCCCCTCTGTCCGTGCGAGCGGACGATGCTGATGACTGCGAGCTGGAACGACCACTGTTTTGGGTTCCTTTTTACGGTATACCGTGGCTTAGGCTTATTCTGTGGGATCTTAGACTCCGCAGAATCCTTAATCAGCTTATCCAGCTCGGTTCCAAACAGCCTGTCACCAGAGAATGGAAGATTCTGCAGAATCTTCTTTGACGTGGCATCTGAGTCCCATAGACGCAGCCACAACAACCTGCGGATCGCTATAGCATTGGCCGAAGCCACAGCAGAGCGGGTGGCAATCTCCAAGGTCGCCGTCCTGGCGTAATCCGCATAGGCCCTTGCCCTATCAGTAAGCGCCAGGACCTCTGAATTGGACCCTGCCAGGTCAGTGATACCATCCAAGCAGGTGGTGATCGCCTGCAGAGTCCAGACCGTGGCAAAATTAGGGGCAAATGAAGACCCCACAGCCTCATAGGAAGACTTGGCGAGCTGTTCGACCTGTCTATCCGTTGCGTCCTTCAATGAGGAGCTATCAGAGGCAGAGAAAAGGGAGCGTGCAGCAATCCTGGTCATGGAAGCGTCCACCTTCGGGGACTGCGACCACTCCTGAAGCACCTCCTGGGGGAAGGGGAAGCGAGTGTCCTTAGATTTATGGACATAACGCCGCCCAGGATGAATCCTGGGTGCTCTAATCACCCTTCCAAAATTAGTGTGGTCCATAAAGGAGCCACATGGCCGAGCCTCCGGCTGCAACCATTGATATACCTCCTTTGGATGGAGTTCTACCTCCTCAGGGGGTGCCACGAGACGAAGAGTCTCGTTGATGGAGGATACCAGATCCTCCACCCCGTCCGGTGGTTCGGACACAGATTCAAGTATTGAACCCCATCATCCTCATCACCATCAGAGTGACGCTCCTCCTCAGAGAGGTTCTGGATCTCGGGTGATTCATCTCGGTGAGCCCGCTTCAGGGGCCTCGCGGCTGAAAAGGGTGACACCCGGGGGTAACTTGAAGGAGTAGCTGGGCTTTCCAGCCTCCTAGTCAGTGCCTCCAAGGATTGCGACATGGAGGACAGTTTGGATAACACAGATTCATTGATCTTATTCTGTGTTTCCCAAGGCCCTGGGATCACCTGAACCTCAGGGTACAGCACCGGAGCTGCCGTCTCTGCAGTATCAGTCCGGGCCTCTGGGCGTCCGCAGTTATTGCAGGACCCCCCAACCAGCGTCCCGTTGCATGTAGCACAGGTAGTGGTGGTACTGGCTGCCTTAGCAGCACCTTTCCTTGCTGAGGACATGCCCACAGCAGGGGAAAAATAAGCCAATCAGGAAAACCGGTACACCGGTGGCTTACCGACCGCTTCAATGCGGTGGAGGGGAGCGATGTGTGTGTGGCCTCCGCGAGGGTTATGACCGGTCTCCCCGTGAGTGCAGTAGTGCCTCAATCAGTCCCAGCAGGGAAGTGAGGGGAAGATGGCCGCCGCCGGACAAGCTGTGGGCGGTGCCATAAACACGCGGGAAGCACACACACACGCCCAGCGATGACGTCATCCCATGGGCTGCTCCCCATCTCTTCCAGGCAGCCATCACAGTAATCTGGCGCCGGAGCCCGCAGCGCGGGAGGTATAGTGATAACACAATACCCAGGGCTTCAGATAAAAAATCTGTAGCCCACAGCCGCAGCCCCTGTGACCCACAGGGCGGTCGGCCAGGGTGACCCCAGCACAGGGTACACCGCCAGAACCGCGGACCCGAAGGTTGCGCGCGGTCTGAGTGTCAGAACACATAAGGTCCAGACACTACCCCCAGGCACACCGGAGACACACAGGGTACCTCAGTGCCGGTCCGGTCTGTAAGCACCATTTAGGGAGGCCTCGGACGGGGGTTCAGCACCAGTCCGGTCTGTAAGCACCATTTAGGGAGGCCTCGGACTGGGCTGGCTCCAGTCCGGTCTGTGAGCACCATTTAGGGAGGCCTCGGACGGAGCGGAGCTGTGCAAGGCTCCTGTCTCCCACTTCCCAGAGCCCCCAAAGAAGGATGGGAAGGAGTGCGGCAGCGTACCGGGGGGACACTACGTGTCCAGGCTCTGGGCCCTCCGGTACCTCAACCTGTGTGTTCCCCAAGGGTGAACAGGGAGACTGCCGGAGGTCCCCGACCGGGACCTACCTTGTCTTCATACGCCATCACGTAAGCTGAGAGAATGCTGTGATGTGCAAGCAAAGCGTGTGATCCTCCAAGCACACTAAGTTTAAAACTGAGGATATCTCCTGCGGTAGGGGTTTATAAGCGGAGGGGGCGGTGTCTACAAACTTGTAGTACCTAGTGTGGCCTCCGGAGGGCATTGCCCTAAACCCCATTGTCTGGGTCTCCCATTATGATGATCAGAAAATAATATTTCCCACATGTCTACTTTACATCAGCACAATTTTTGAAAAAAAAATTTTGGTTAGGAAGTTTTAAGGGTTCAAAGTTCATCAGCAATTTTTCCATCAAAATTTACAAAACCATTATTTTTTGTGACCACATCACATTTGAAGTCCCTTTGAGGGGTGTACATGACAGAAAACACCCAAAAGTCACACCATTCCAAAAACTGCACCCCTCAAGCTATTCAAAACTACATTCAAGAAGATTATTAACCCTTCAGGTGCTTCACGGGAACTAAAGCAACATGGAAATAAAAAATGGACATTTTAATTTTTCCAACAAAAATGTTCTTTTAGCCTCAATTCTTTAGCTAATTTTCCATTCAAAAAGTCAAATGGCGCTCCTTCCCTTCTGAGCCCTGCCGTGCGCCCAAACAGTGGTTTATGACCACATATGAGGTATCTGTGCACTCAGGAGAAAGCGCCCAACAATTTTTATGATCCATTTTATCCTGTTCCCCATGTGAAAATGAAAAAATTTAGGCTAAACGAAAATGTTTTTGAAAAAAAAAGTACTTTTTCATTTTTACGGATGAATTTGTGAAGCATCTGGTGGTTCAAAATGCTCACCACCCATCTAGATAAGTTCCCTGGGGGGGGTCTAGTTTCCAAAATGGGGTCACTTGTGGTGGACCTCCAATGTTTAGGCACACAGGGGCTCTCCAAACGCGACATGGTGTCCGCTAACAATTTAAATGGAATATCAGCTCAAATTGTTAGCGGACAATATGTCGTGTTTGGAGAGTCCCTGTGTGCCTAAACATTGGAGCTCCCCCACAACTGACCCCATTTTGGAAACTAGAGCCCCCAGGGAACTTATCTAGATGGGTGGTGAGCATTTTGAACGCCCCGGTGCTCCACAAATTAATATATAGAAATGAAAAAAGAAAATATTTGTGGGTAAAAAAAGTACTTTTTCATTTTTACGGATGAATTTGTCAAGCACCTGGGGGTTCAAAATGCTCACCACCCATCTAGATAAGTTTCCTGGGGGGGGGTCTAGTTTCCAAAATGGGGTCACTTGTAGTGGACCTCCAATGTTTAGGCACACAGGGGCTCTCCAAGCGCGACAAGGTGTCCGCTAACAATTTAAATGGAAAATGAGCTCAAATTGTTAGCGGACGATATGTCGGGTTTGGAGAGCTCCTGTGTGCCTAAACATTGGAGCTTCTCCACAAGTGACCCCATTTTGGAAACTAGACCCCCCAAGGAAAGTATCTAGATGCATAGTGAGCACTTTGAAACCCAGGTGCTTCACAAATTGATCCGTAAAAATTAAAAAGTACTTTTTTTTCCACAAAAAAATTATTTTTTCATTTTTGCGGATCAATGTGTGAAGCACCTGGGGGTTCAAAGTGCTCACTATGCATCTAGATACATTCCTTGGGGGGGTCTAGTATCCAAAATGGGGTCACTTGTGGGGGAGCTCTAATGTTTAGGCACACAGAGGCTCTCCATACGCGACATGGTGTCCGCTAACAATTAGAATAGTTAGCAGACACCATGTTGCGTTTGGAGAGCCCCTGTGTGCCTAAACATTGGAGCTCCCCCACAAGTGACCCCATTTTGGAAACTAGACCCCCAAGGAATGTATCTAGATGCACAGTGAGCACTTTGAACCCCAGGTGCTTCACAAATTGATCCGTAAAAATGAAAAAATATTTTTTTTTGTGGAAAAAAAGTACTTTTTTATTTTTATGGATCAATTTGTGAAGCACTTGGGGGTTCAAAGTGCTCACTATGCATCTAGATACATTCCTTGGGGGTCTAGTTTCCAAAATAGGGTCACTTGTGAGGGAGCTTCAATGTTTAGGCACACAGGGTCTCTCCATATACGACATGGTGTCCGCTAACAATTGGAGCTAATTTTCCATTCAACTTGTTAGCGGACACCATGTCGCGTATGGAGTGCTCCTGTGTGCCACCAGCACAAGGGCAACTGGAAGAGTTGGTGGTACAGCACCAGTAAATGGAGACTCTAATTAATGTGCTATTTTTTGGGGTGGCTGTGGGTTGCAATTTGCAGCATGGGGGGGCCACAACATTTGGGTCTCTCCACGATGAGGATTGCAGCCCCCCAACTACCAAGTTGTACCTGGTTGGCAACCAAAAATAAGACAAAGCTCCATGTCATTTTATTGGTAGAATAAAAAAAAAATTATGTGGGGCTTCGCCATATTTTTGGTCCAGCCAGGTACAACTTGGCAACTACGGACTGCCAGCAACCCCCAGCTGCCTCGTTGTACCTGGCTGGCAACCAAAAATACAATAAAGCCCATTTTTATGATTAATTCCAGAAAAAAAATGGCGTGGGGCTACGCCATATTTTTGGTCCCGCCAGGTACAACTTGGCAGCTACAGATTGCCACCAACCCCCGGCTGCCTCATTGTATCTGGCTGGAACCAAAAATACAGCAAAGCCTTTTTCTTTCTAGAACTAATTCTAGAAAAAAAATGACGTGGGGCTTCGCCATATTTTTGGTCCAGCCAGGTACAACTAGGCAGCTGGGGCTGGAATCCGCAGCATGGAGAGGCCCAAGCGATCTGGGCCCCTCATGCTGTGAATTGCAGCCCGCAGCCACCCCAGAAAATGGCGCATTCATTGAAGCGCCATTTTCTGGCGCTGTACCCAGACTCTTCCAGTTGCCCTGGTGCCGGTGACAAACTGGGTAATAAAGGGGTTAATGCCAGCTTTTTATTGGCACCTGGCACTAAGCCCGAGATTCATAATATAGGGCCAATGTTAGACCCGCCATTAGGAATCTCTGGTAAATAGTCAGAAAATGCACACAGAGAAAAATCTTTTTATTTGAAAAAAAACCAAACAAAATTCGGACTCCATCTTTATTATAAAGATCCGACGTAGTCCACAACGAAGGTCCCACGACGCTTGATCGCCTCTGACGTAGTCCACAACGAAGGTCCCACGACGCTCGATCGCCTCCGATGTAGTCCACAACGAAGGTCCCACGACGCTCGATCCCCTCTGCTTAATCCAGAGACTGCAGCAAGGGATCAATTGTCCTCTTTCTACAGCCTCTGGGGTCAGAGTTATGGTGCACTGTATGACAATGATCTGTCATACAGTGCACCATGACTATGATCCCAAAGACTACAAGAGGACACTTGATCCCTTGTTGCACCCATCCATCCACCTATGCACCCATCATCCAGGCACGCACGCTGACATCCACGCACACATGCACACGCACGCACGCATGCTGACATCCACATCCACGCACGCTGACATTCACGCACGCTGACATCCACGCATGCACATATCCACGCATGCACACATCCATGCACGCACACATCCATCCATCCACCTATTCATTCATTCATACATACCCACCGATGAGGAGGAGGAGCCCCTGAATGGAGGAGGGGCCACACTGGAGCAGCAGAGGAGGCCGACGTGCAGCCCGCCTGGATAGGTGAGCTGGGCTGAAGGGGGGGGAGGGGAGTGAGCAGGGGGAGTGCGGGCTTTGTAGGCTGACTGGCGGGCTCATGAGCCTGCCGGCAGATATATCAGTGCAGGAGGAGGGCGGGGACGCGGCGGCGGCGGGGGGGGGGTTGGGTTTGCTGGGCAAGCTGGAGACAGGGGTGGCTGCAGAAAGGGGGGACAGGACACAGGCTTGGCTGATGAAGGTAGGGGGCGGGGGCGCAGAAAGGGTTGGCCGGCATATATTACAGGAGGAGGGCAGGTGGATCGCGGGGGGGAACGCAAGCCGGACACAGGGGGGCTGGAGGAAGCGGGGACAGGACACAGGGGTGGCTGAAGGAGATGGGGGTGGGGGCGCAGAAGTAGATTACCGGCGGGTGCCGGTAGTGCAGCCCGCCGGCAGATAAATATGATTGGGGGGCTGATGGTAGAGAAGGGGGGCCCGAACGTGTCCTAGAGCGGGAGGGGGCTGAGTGGGGGGGCACCCACCGATCCGCCCCTCCAGATCTGATTGCAGAGCTCCAATCAGATCTGGAGGGGTGAATCTGTCTGATTCGCTCCGATCGGCAGTTTCAGTTTTACACTGCCGATCGGAGGGGCCCTGGGCACCGGGGGGTTAATCCACCCCTCTGGGGTTTAGTACAAGTCCCCAGCTACCTGCAGCCCAAGTGACAGGTCAGTGAGACCCTCACTTGAGCTACAGGAGTGCGTTCCCCAGGTGGCACAGACGCTGTGCCATCGGTCGGGAACGCACTGGATTTTGTGGCACAAACGCTGTGTCATGTGTCGGGAAGGGGTTAATACTCACTCATTAGGCATTATAATTAGCAGGGGCTATATTCTTTAGCCCCTAGGGCGTGTTTTGCAGCCTGAATGATCCACCCTCTGTCTGTCTGTGCTGCTGGGATGTGGAGCTGAAGGCAAGACTAATGATTTGCATTCTGTGAGTGATAGAGAGGGGGGAGGGCAGAGCCTGCACAAGCAGAGCACACTGACAGAGAGAGGGTGGATCCTGGAGCCTGCAAAACAGCCAGCCCTGGTGACTAAAGAATATAGCCCCAGCTAATTATAATCACTAATGAGTAAGTATTAAAAACGTTTTTATCCACTTTCACAGGATGCTTTTAGGAGACAAAAGGAGTGTGAGATTAGTGATAGGATGCTGCAGGGACATGTTTTCGTAGCTTAGGAGGCATTCTGGAGGTGACAGGATCCCTTTAAGGAAGATCTCCTATAAATACCGATGCTGGAGGCACAGTTAGTCATAGTGTGCAGTCGCTAGGAGAACTGTGAAGACGTCCTGGTATGTCGGAGCCGTGCTAGGCCCGAGCTAGTTGACTGGTTGCAAGCCTAGCCGCTGTAAGGGCCCTAAGAGTGAGGTTGAGGGCAAGGCAGAAGTAACCGCAGACTGGGGGCAGAGGAGCCATACCGGCTCACCCCAGAAAGCAACCCGGATACCAGAGTCCGAGTCTGCAGAAGAGCACCTAGCCCAGCAGAAACATCGGTTCACAGAGGAGACTCCAGTCTCCCGGACACCTGTACAGCAACCAAGAAGGGAGCCAGGCACCACAGGAGAAGTGATAGCGGTAGTCCACACAGAGATTTCCCACCACACAACGCAGGTCTAGTTTTACATGGGTCAGATGCTTCACCAAGGGAAAAGTGACAAGGAGGCCTTATACCCACTCACTGTGGAGACCCAGAAGTGTTTTTCCCGACCACCGGAGTGTACCCTGGACAGTATCTTCAATATCACCAGTAAAGGTACAGAAACAACCCTCAGTGTGTGTCGGTCTCTTCAACCCTGACCTTGTCCAGCCCAGGGACTGTAGCAGCAGCTCGGCTGCCTAGCCACCTCCATGTGCAAGTCCCTGTCACCTCATCACAACCCCGGGGACCTGCTCCGCCTGTGGGGAGCTATACCATCCAGATGCACATCAGCGCTGGTGCCATCACCAGAAACCACAGGTGGTGTCACGAGACATATAATAATAATAATAATAATAATAATAATAATAAATAATCTTTATTTATATAGCGCCAACATATTCCGCAGCGCTTTACAATACAGTGGGTAATAGACGAAAAGGCACAGTATAATACAGTAAGAAAATAAACAATATAATACAGTAATTCCAGTAGAGAAATAATACAGTACAATAATAGGAAACAATACAATAAGCAGAGAATCAATGTAAAAAATACAATACGGGGGGCGTGGCCTAGCGGGTAATGTGAGCGGACGCCGTGTGGAGATCTCCCGCCGACCGAAACACTATACCGCCGCATATCCCGCCGTTTGAAGCCCCACACTCCCGAGTGTGACGGGGGAGACTGCCAGGACCCGATTGCCGACACTTTGGAGCCCGCACACGGCAGTAATGACGAGACGGAGGCAGCAAGATGTGGGCACTGCTGGAGGAGGAAGCTCCCAAGATGGCGCCGTGGCGCGGGAGGCTGCAGAGAAGGAGAACACCGCCTGCAGACACAGGATGGCGGCTGCAGCAAAACTGGAGCGATTCTCCAGGAAATCTGAAGGAGCTAAGGTGGGTGCTGGAGGAGAGGGTGCGAGTGGCCCGATAGTGGAGGAAGAGGATTCCCAATCAGAGGGAGAAGCTGGCAATACAGATAAGGCAGACCCGACAATGGAGGAAGCTGCAGGGGGCTCAGGAGAGCCTGAGATGGAGGGAGAACCCACACTGAGAGATGTATTCTGCTTAGTGTCCTCCTGCAAAAAGACACTGACTACTGTGGCTGAACAGGTTCACAGATTGCAGGGGGAGATCACCAACATAAATATAACCCTTAAAAAAGCTGATAAGCGCATGGCTGCAGTGGAGGAGAGAGTGGGAACAGCAGAGGACACTATTACAGCCATGCAAAAAGTTGAGAAAAAGCACAGCCAGCAGCTAGCAGAGGTGATTGCAAAGAATGACGACCTGGAAAACAGGTCACGAAGGAACAATATCCGTATAGTGGGCATACCGGAAAAAGCAGAGGGGAGAGACCCCACTGGTTTTATAGAAGCTTGGCTAAAAGAAAAGATTGGGGAACATTTCCTGACTAAAGTATTTGCAGTTGAGAGAGCCCACAGGGTCCCCACACAGCAAAGACCACCAGGGGCGGAACCCCGCACTGTGCTAGCCAGGATTCTAAATTACCGAGACCGGGACATTATCCTGAGGAAAGCGAGAGATGCAGAAGATCTGACAATTAATGGGCAGCAAATTGCAATGTACCCCGACTACTCCCCAACGGTACAGAAACAAAGGATGCAATTCAAGGGAGTTAAGAGACGCATGCGTGACATGGGGGTGCAGTACTCAATGTTCTTCCCGGCAAGGCTGAGAGTGATTGCTCTGGACAAAGTTCAGTTTTTTACGACACCAGAAGAGGCTACCCAATGGCTGGATGTCAATGCTAAAAAGCTTAAAGCGACCGACGGCTGAGCTGTGGCAGTGGACGGGACTAAAGTTAAGCAGTGATGTTTCCAGGAGTGCCACGGGAATTGGTAGAACTATGCCGGTGTAAAGGATCAAACGGGTCTTATACCCAAGTGTTTACATTTTATAGTCCTTAAAGTAAAGGGGGATTTGTTTGCCCTACTACGGGTTGTTCATCTTTGTTGTTTCCAGGGATGGGGGTGGGGGGACTGAGGGTGTAGCCGGACAGCTTCTGGAGCACTATAAGTTTGAGAAGGTGTCTGGATGGTGTTGGGATATGCGGTTTATATCCTACTGTAAATTTGTAGTGTATGTATCACATGTATGACAAGTTGCATAACGATTTTCTTTAAGGCGGGAGGAGGAAGGAGGATTGCAATCATAAGCTTCGAGGTACCGAGCAGATTGGGCGCTAGGTATTGGAGACCCACTCTCGGTGAGAGACGAGATGTTAGGGAAAGGGAGGGGAGGAGTCAGGGGGGAAGGGAAAGGGGGGAGGGGGGGCAGAATATTCTAGGGAAAGGGGGGAGGGACAGACAGCACATGGCCTGGGACATATTGTACACACATGATCATACCAGTGAATATGGGAGAACATTAAAATACTAAGTTGGAATGTAAGAGGCCTCTCTGACGTGACCAGACGGACTACCATTCTACAACATATAAAAGACCAGAAACCGGCAGTGATTTGCTTAATGGAGACACACCTGGTTAAAGATACACAGGGGGTTTTACAAAAGCGATGGATTGCAGACGCGTACCATGCCACATACTCCACATACTCCAGAGGGGTGTCTGTACTGATCCCTATGACTACGAAATATGAACACGTGGACAACCACACAGACACGGAGGGACAATATGTCATTTTGGTGTGTAGACTATGGGGGGTACTTACAGCTATTGTGGCCATGTATATACCTCCGCCTTACTCAAGTAAAAAAATCAGAGAGGTGATGGAGTGGGTGGGACGACTTGGGAACATTCTGCTCCTTTTAATAGGAGACTTTAATAATGTCCAAGATGATTTTTGGGACAAATACAAGTCTAATCCAGACAGAACACAGAGCCACATAACACCATTCGGTACATACGTTAGGGAGCTGGGACTGAGGGACCTGTGGAGAGTGAGAAACGAAGAAACACGGTGTTTCTCATGTTATTCGTCAACTCACAATACTTTATCCCGCATAGATATGGCACTGGGAAACGAACAAATGGAGGCGATAGTAGCAAAGGTGGAGTACTTGCCAAGGATAATATCAGACCATAAACCCATTTGTGTGTGTATCCAGCAGACGGAGTCTAGGATGAGGAGGCAGGGGGGTTGGAGACTTCATCCGGCATGGCTGCGTTCGTTGGATATGGACAAGTTATCCACAGAGGTTGCTGAATACTTTGACTTAAATGAGGGGAGTGCGGAGCCACAGATAGGTATGCCTTTCCAGTGTCCCACACTAAGGGGACTTCTCATTAGAGAAATTAGTCGTTGTAAAACAGAATCAAGACGGAAAGAAAGGGCAGTGGTAGAAACGTTGAGTGTGGCGGAGGCAGAGATGCTTAGGATTGGTACACCGGAGGCTGGAGACAGGCTGAAGGAGGCACAAGAGAGGGCAAATCAATATCTATTGGAAAAGACACAGAAGAGGAGGGAATTTCAGAGGTCCACCTTTTATGAGGAGGGGGAAAGGGTGGGCCACATGCTGTCGGTGGTGGCGGCGGCCCAGAGGAGGACCCCATTCATATACTCCATTCAGAAGATGGATGGTGACCTGACTGTGGATAGTGTGGAGATAGGTTCGGTCTTCACGGACTTCTATAGGGGTCTATATTCCTCTGGCTCGGACGCCACGGGCGGGGGTGTGGTATCGTATTTGCAAGGGGTTAAACTACCTAAATTGTCAGCAATAGAGAGAGAGGGGTTGGAGGGACCACTGACAGATGAGGAGCTGAGTGCAGCGCTGGCATCTATGACTAACGACAGGGCTCCAGGGGGGGACGGACTCCCGATTGAAATATACAAAAATATGGAAGAGGTGTTGTTGCCCAAACTTAGAAAAGTATTGGAAAAATCAAGAGGGGGGAGTGTTGCCCGCATCCATGAGAGAGGCGATTATCATAGTGATATCAAAGGAGGATAAGGACCTGAAACATCCAGACTCCTATAGACCAATCTCACTTTTGACATCAGATGTCAAACTCCTGGCAAAGGTGTTGTCTAACCGGCTGTCTGGGGTTATCAATAAATTGATCCATCCGGACCAATCAGGCTTTATGCCGAGTAGGTCGACGGCAATTAATATAAGGAGATTATATTTAAATATGCAGCTACCGGTTGACAATGCCGGCCAGAGAGTGATAGCATCCTTGGACGCCCGCAAGGCATTTGATAGTGTGGAGTGGGAGTACTTGTGGGCGGTCATGGAAAAGATGGGCATTGGCCCACAATTTCTCTCGTGGGTGCGGTTGCTGTACTCTCAACCAGTGGCCAGAGTCCGAGTAAATGGGATACTGTCACAGCGTATAGACTTATGTAGAGGCACGAGGCAGGGGTGTCCACTGTCCCCTCTCCTGTTTGCCTTAGCGGTGGAGCCTTTGGCGGCTGCGATACGAGACGCACAGGAGGTGGTGGGGTTCAGATACGGGAACCTGGAGGAGAAAGTGGCTCTGTATGCAGATGACATCCTGCTGTTTTTAGAGGAACCGGAGGAATCCTTGGGTAGCGCCATGAGACTATTTGAGAGATTTGGAGATGTGTCCGGCTTGCGTATTAATTGGACCAAGTCTACGCTGTTTGCTTTAGATGATAAGCTGCCTAGTGATATGGAAGTGGGGGGACTACGTATTGTGGATAAATTTAAATATTTGGGAGTATGGGTCTCAGCCCCAATTACGGATTACCTTACTATTAATCTATCCCCTGTATTGGACCTTCTCAGGGCAAAGGTGGGGGCATGGAGTAAACTATGCCTATCTGTGGTGGGCCGGATAAATCTAATTAAAATGATTTTGATGCCTAAACTGTTATATATATTGCACAATGCTCCCATCTGGGTCCCACAGAAGAGATTCAAGCAGATTAACACCATTTTTAGGAGCCTAATTTGGGGGAAAAAGCAGGCACGTTTGAGGCTAGAGATCATGCAAAAACCTAAAGATGAGGGGGGTCTGGCACTGCCGAATCCATACCTTTATTTCTTGGCAGCTCAGGGACAACATGTGAGGGGATGGGTGCAGCGAGCAGAGGGTCCAGTAGTCCAAAGGATACTGGAAAAGGTAATGGAGAAATGCCCGCTGGTGCAATGCTTGGAGGATAATACCATGAATTTAGCGGGGAAATTAAATCCCACTCTGCTTTTATATCATAAAGTATGGGAGAAATTGAAACAGGCGAGGGGAATAACACAGTTCACTAAATATTCTCCACTGTGGAACAACCATAACCTGCAGGAGATACGAGAGATGGGATGTTTGCATGAGTGGCGAAATAAGGGCATTGGATATGTGCACCAGATAATAGTTGGGAATAGCTTAAAACCGTTTACACAATTGAGAGAGGAATTTGGACTAAGAGAAACCGGGGCATACCAATACGTACAGATGCAGCATGCCTTCCAGACACAACGGAAGGTTGGGGAGATTTGTATACAAAAAGACATAGTGATGGATTATGTGTGTGGTGATGGACCTACAAGAGGGGTGATTTCCACGGTGTATGGAGACCTGTTACATACATATTCGCTTCAATACCCGACACGGGCAAAAACGAAATGGGAGGCGGAAGTGGGAGTCATAGATGAGGACAAATGGTTCTCCATTCTGGAGTGGGTTCCGAATTTATCCCTTAATGAACCAGGTAGACTGTCCCAGTTATATCTGATATATAGAGTTTACCGGTCACCTGCCTTCCTGTTTGGGGTGAATTTGAGACCCACCTCGGAGTGTCCTAGATGTAAAACGGAGGGGGCCGGGATATATCACATGATGTGGACATGCCCGAGATTGTCAACATACTGGTTATTGATCATTAACAGGATAGAGGGGGCATATAAATGCGTTATACCAAGAGAGCCGGTGGTGTGCCTGCTGGGCTACGTAGACGAGATTCGTGTGGACTCCAACTCACAAACGGCCATCGCAAGACTGTTGTTTATAGCAAGGAAACTAATAGCCAGATACTGGATCAGGGAGGAACCTCCGACCAGAAGAGAATTCTTGACACAGGCAAGCTATATTTCTAAGTTAGAAAGTAACATATATCACAGACGTAGAAGGGATAATGTATACACCAAGATTTGGTCTCCATGGCTAGAATATGGCACCTAAGAAGAGACGAATACACAAGTGTAAACCGGGGATGTATAAGTGGTAGAAGGAACGGAGGGAGGAGGATTGTATTGTGACATATCTAAAAAATTGTTGATATGATTTGTTACTGGCGATTGCTGTCTGGGGGGGGGGGGAGGGAGGGGAGCGGGAAAGGGGTTTCAGAGATTTAATAACAAAATGTATATACTGGTCATTTTCCTGTATGCTTGTTTATTTGCTCAATAAAAATTTATCTGATCAAAAAAAAAAAAAAAATACAATACAATAAAGTAAAAGTAAGGGTGACCCTGCTCAAAAGAGCTTACAATCTACAACGAGATAGGGGTTAAACAAAGTGCAGGGGCTTATTACACTGATGGTCCAGGCATCTTGAGTAAATGGGGGATAGAAGTAAAGTTACATGAATGGTCACCAGACAATCTGTGTAGACCTTTTGGGTTTGGTGGAGTTTGAATAAGAGTTATGTCGAGAGAGATAGTGAATGGGCTATGTACAGTACAAAGGAATTTTATTAGGGAGTATGATAGGCCGCCTTGAAAAGATGTGTTTTTAGTTAGCGTCTGAAGCCATGGAAGTTGTGGATAGTCCTGATTTCTTGGGGTAGAGCATTCCAGAGAATTGGTGCAGCTCGGGAGAAGTCTTGGAGCCGGGAGTGGGAGGATCGGATTAGTGCAGATGTTAGTCGAAGGTTATTTGTAGAATGTAGAGAACGGGTGGGGTGATAGACAAGAGATGAGGGAGGAGATGTAGGGGGGTGCTGCACTGTGAAGAGAACGGGTGGGGTGATAGACAGAGATGAGGGAGGAGATGTAGGGGGGTGCTGCACTGTGAAGAGAACGGGTGGGGTGATAGACAGAGATGAGGGAGGAGATGTAGGGGGGTGCTGCATTGTGAAGAGCTTTGTGGGTGAGAACAAGCAATTTGAACATTATCCTGTAGTGTATAGGCAGCCAATGCAATGACTGGCACAGAGCGGAGGCATCAGAGTATCGATTGGCCAGGTAGGTGATCCTGGCTGCTGCATTAAGGATGGACTGGAGAGGGGAAAGTTTAGAGAGGGGGAGACCAATTAATAGAGAATTGCAATAATCAAGGCGGGAGTGGAATAGGACCATGGTAAGGGTTTTAGTTCTTTCCATGGTGAGAAAGGGGCAGACTCTGGAGATGTTCTTGAGGTGTAAGCGACAAGAGCAGATGAGAGATTGTATATAGGAGGTGAAGGAGAGATCGGTGTCGAACGTCAAACCCAGACAGCGAGCCTGCTGCCTAGGTGTTATCATGGTACCGCACACAGAGAGAGATGTCAGGTTTAGGGAGGTTAGTGGAGGGCGGGAGCAAAAGAAGTTCAGTTTTGGAGAGGTTGAGTTTTAAATAGAGAGCGGACATGATATTGTAAACTGCAGCTAGACAGTCATTGGTGTTCTGTAAAACTGCAGGGCTAAGGTCAGGGGCTGAAGTGTATAATTGTGTGTCGTCAGCATAAAGATGATGAAAAAAGGATAGAGTATGTGGTAAGCGCTAGGGAATAAGTACAGCTCCACGGCCAGTAGTAAATTACCTTTAGGCTTTAATGAAAATGTGTACAACACGCGGGTCCATTAACCACGATGCATTTCAACGCAGTATGTGTCTTTCTCAAGTGAATCTCTGGACCCAATTAAAACATTTATATACTTTCAATCTTGTTCATGATTGGAGGAAGACAACTCATAACAAAGCTTTGACTAAAACCCGTCCTAGACTAGTGGGACGGATTACAAGTATACAAATTTATACAAAATTAAAAAAACTACCATTATTTACTAAAATCATGAAAATAAAATCGCTATATCTAATAAAACTATATTTGCACCCACAAGTATATAAATTTCTGTGCATATATACAACTTTATATTCTATTCATTTCTTAAAATAGTCGTAGCTAAGTGTAACATTATCTTTTCCCTGTGAACACCAACTAACCTTGATCCAGTGCCGCCGTCCCTCCCTCCTCTAGACCGCCCCCAGGCCCAATGAACTGATATTCATGTGTTTAATGAGCGGCACCAGAAGTGAGAGGAACTTTCAGCATCCGATCGAGGCAACCCCAGAATCTTTTTTCCTATAGACACAAACTAACCACGATCCAGCGCCGTTGTCCCTCCCGCCTCCGGATCGCTCCCAGGCTCAATGAAATGATATTCATGTGTCTAATGAGCGGCACCAGAAGCGAGAGGAACCCTCGGCGTCCGATCGAGGCAACACCAGATTCTTTTATTTTCACTCTTCCTTCTTTTCTTATATGTTCTTTTATATGTATCAATAACTAAAAAGGCTTAATATAAATAAAATTAATAAAACTTTTAAACAAATTTAAAAATATTTTTTTTAAAATTTACTCTGAATAATTATACTGCATTGATTCTGTCATATGTTATTTTCAAGTGTAATATTGAGGCCTTCTGGAGATAAAGTCCCAACCCTGAATATCCAATAGGATTCTCTTCTATTGAGGCTACTTGTCCTATCAACAACATTTTCTCCTATTTGATCGATTATTATTAGTTTCAATTTTGAAGGATCTCTATTGTGTACCAGATCAAAATGCTTGGAAACACTGTGTTTTAAATAACCGGTGCTAATATTATGTCTGTGTTTGTTCATTCTTGATCTCATACACTGGGTGGTTCTTCCAATATACTGCTGCCCGCAAGGGCATTCCAGTAAATATCTGGAAGAGCAATCAAGTCTATGTTGGATCTCAAATGTCTCATTTGTGGTGTTGGATCTAAAGCTCAAAGAGCCCTGAACCACACTCATACAGCACTTGCATCTTTTTATTCCAAAACTATAACAGCCCCTCATCCTCCTACACAATGTGATTTTGTCGTTCCTGATCCTACTATTCTAATTTTACTAGGGGCTATTAGATTATGTAAATTTCTTCCCCTCCTATAAACAACCCTCGGATTTTTCCGGATAAGTTTCGCTAGAATGGGATCACCCTGTAATATGAACCAGTGTTTTTTCAGTAATTTATGGATATTTTTATAAGACTTATTAAATGTAGTAACCAAATCGCACGTAAAGGAGGACTTAATTTGTTCATTATTTTCTTTATTTTCTTTATCCTTGTTTCTTTCTTCCAATCTTTCCAAATATTGCTTTTGAGTGATTCCTCTACATTTTTTATAGGCATCCTTCAGCAATTCATCAGGATACCCTTTTGTTTTGAATCTCCTCTTTAGTTCTTCCGCTTCTATTTTAACCTCTTCACGACCCTTGGCCCAGGGGGTGGGCCATGGAAAGATCGGGCTCCTGCAGGCCGAGTGAGGGTCTCACTGACCTGTCACTCGGCCTGCAGGTACATGGGGTGTTGTACAACACCCCATGGGGGGTCGATTTGCCCCCACCCCCACGGCTACAGGCGCGGTGATTGGCACTCAAAAGTGAAAGTGAAAATCACCGCGCCTGTCATGCTTCCCTGCCTGCCCCTGCTCTCCCTACCCTCCGATCTTCTCCCCTGTCATCCTCTAACTGCCCCCCTGTCCCCCACCTCTCTATCCTGCCCCCTCTTCATCTTTCTTACCCCCCCCGCGCTTCCTGTCCCTGCGCCCGCTTCCTGTCCCTGCCGCCCGCTCCCTCTTCCTGCCGCCCGCCTCCTCCTCACTGCCCCGCTTCCTGTGAGTGCCCCCCCATCTCCTGTCATCCCCCCTCTTCCCCCTGCCTGCCCCCCCCCCGATCACCGGAGCGGCGATCGCCTCTCCCACTCACCCCTCCGGCGACCGCGCTCCATCCTGCACGGCTGCGTCCCGCTCCTCCTCCTCTTCTCTCCGGCCGCTTCCGCGATCTGACAGCTCTGTGCTGGAGCTGTCAGATCACTTCTACAGCTAGATCCTGAGGATCCAGCTGTAGGAAGTGATCTGACAGATCCAGCACAGTGATCCACAGTGACCATTATGTGATCACTGTGGATCACTGTACTGGATCTGTCAGATCACTTTCTACAGCTGGATCCTGAGGATGCAGCTGTAGGAAGTGATCTGACAGATCCAGCACAGTGATCCACAGTGACCATTATGTGATCACTGTGGGTCACTGTACTGGATCTGTCAGATCACTTTCTACAGCTGGATCCTGAGGATCCAGCTGTAGGAAGTGATCTGACAGATCCAGCACAGTGATCCACAGTGACCATTATGTGATCACTGTGGATCACTGTACTGGATCTGTCAGATCACTTTCTACAGCTGGATCCTGAGGATCCAGCTGTAGGAAGTGATCTGACAGATCCAGCACAGTGATCCACAGTGACCATTATGTGATCACTGTGGATCACTGTACTGGATCTGTCAGATCACTTTCTATAGCTGGATCCTGAGGATGCAGCTGTAGGAAGTGATCTGACAGATCCAGCACAGTGATCCACAGTGACCATTATGTGATCACTGTGGATCACTGTACTGGATCTGTCAGATCACTTTCTACAGCTGGATTCTGAGGATCTAGCTGCAGAAAAAGAGAATTTTGTTTACGTACCGTAAATTCTTTTTTCTTTAGTCATCAATGGGAGACCCAGCCAATGGGGTTTAGGGCTCTGCCCTCCGGAGGTCACACTAGGTACTACAAGTTTGTAGACACCGCCTCCTCCGCTTATAAACCCCTACCGCAGGGAACATCCTCAGTTTGGTCCATAAGCTGCGAGGAGGAAATAAACCACACCCGAAACATCAGGAAGAATGCCGTGCACAGACGGTACAACAACCCGGCAAACACTGTCTCAACAGAGAACAGAACACATGCAAAACATGCAACGGAACAACTGGGTGGGTGCTGGGTCTCCCATTGATGACTAAAGAAAAAAGAATTTACGGTACGTAAACAAAATTCTCTTTTTTCTGGTCGTCATAATGGGAGACCCAGACAATGGGGATGTCCTAAAGCAATACCCCAGGGCGGGAAGAGTTCCTCAACAAGACGGATAACACATGGTTCCCTTTAAAGGTGGGCAACCGCCGCCTGGAGAACCCGCCTGCCCAAACTCACATCCGCAGAGGCATGGGCATGCACCATATAGTGCTTAGAAAATGTGTGCAGGCTGGACCAAGTGGCCGCCTGACACACCTGTAGAGCAGACGCTCGATGTCGCAAGGCCCAGGAGGCACCTACAGCTCTGGTAGAGTGAGCCTTCAATCCCACCGGGAGAGGCAAACCAGAGGACCGGTAAGCCTCCTGAATGGGAGTCTTAATCCATCTGGCCAAGGTCGACTTCGAAGCCGCGGCCCCCTTACAGCGACCCGTCGTGAGAATAAATAAGGAATCCGAATTCCTAAAGGAAGCGGTCCTGGACACATAAATGCGTACAGCTCTCACGAGATCCAGAGTATGGAGGTCGCGTTCAACCTGATGAACGGGAGCGGGGCAAAATGATGGGAGAACAATCTCCTGGTTCAGGTGAAAAGTTGAAACCACCTTCGGCAAGAATTCTGGCCGTGGGCGCAACACCACCTTGTCTTGGTGAACCACCAGAAAGGGTGACTTGCACGATAGTGCAGCCAATTCTGAGACCCTCCTCAGAGACGTAATCGCCACCAGAAAGACCACTTTCTGTGACAGACGAGAAAGAGAAATGTCTCTTAGTGGCTCAAACGGCGGTTTCTGTAATGCCGCTAGGACCATGTTAAGGTCCCAGGGGTCCAGAGGTCTCCTATAGGGTGGAACCACCCGCGACACCCCCTGTAGAAATTGACGGACTTTCGGGAGGAGCGCCAATCGCCTGTCAAACAGCACCGAAAGTGCTGATACTTGACCTTTCAAAGAGCCACGGGATAATCCCAACTCCAGACCCGACTGTAGGAAAGCCAACAACGTCGGGATGGACAGGGGCCACGGAGAACGTCCACCAGAAGCACACCAGGTAAAAAAGATTTTCCACGTTCTGTGGTATATCTTCCTGGAAACGGGCCTCCTAGCCCGATTCATAGTAGCAACCACTGTAGGGGAGAAACCCCTAGACGTCAGCAGCCAGGCCTCAAGAGCCATGCAGTCAACTTGAGGGCCCTGGAATTGCGGTGGAAGAATGGGCCTTGCGCGAGTAGATCTGCGCGTTCTGGAAGAGCCCACCTGTGTCCGCCTGACAGTTGCCACAGATCCGGATACCAGGACCTCCTGGGCCAATCTGGAGCCACTAGAATGGCTACCCTGCACTCCGACCTGATTTTCCACAGCACCCTGGGAATCAGAGCCAGAGGCGGGAACACATACGGCAGATGGAATCTGGACCAGGTCAAGATTAGGGCGTCCGCTCCCAGAGACTGGGGGTCCCATGACCTCGCCATGTATTGCGGCACCTGATGATTCAGCCGTGAGGCCATCAGATCCACGTCCGGAGTGCCCCATCTGCTGCAGACTTCTCTGAAGACATCCGGATGAAGAGACCACTCTCCGGCGTCCATCCCCTGCCGGCTCAGATAGTCGGCCTCCCAGTTTTCGACCCCTGGGATGTGAACTGCGGAGATCAGGCAGTTGTTGTCCTCCGCCCAGGATAGGATGCGGTGAACTTCGGCCAGAGCCTCCGCACTCCTGGTTCCTCCTTGATGATTTATATAAGCGACGGCCGTCGCATTGTCGGACTGAACCCGAATGGGGCGTCCTAAGAGGAATCTCTGAAAAGCCAGGAGTGCCAGGTATATCGCCTTGATCTCCAGCACGTTGATCTGCAACGCCGACTCCGACTGAGACCAGAGGCCTTGGGCCCTGTGGTGTAAGAACACCGCCCCCCAGCCCTTCAGACTGGCGTCGGTGGTCACCACGAACCAAGACGGTTTTATGAAGGACCGGCCCCGAGACAAGTGATGCGGCTGTAGCCACCACTGCAGGGAATCTCTGGTCGGTTGGGAAAGGGTCACCAGCCGATTCAGCGAGATCGTCCTCTTGTCCCACCTGCGGAGAATCTCCAGCTGCAGAGGACGGAGGCGAAATTGTGCAAAAGGCACCGCCTCTATTGCCGCCACCATGCGTCCCACCAGCTTCATCAACACCCGTAGGGATGATTGTGGTGACAGGAGGACTGCTTGCACTCCTGATTGGATCGCCATCTGTTTGAGTCGTGGCAGAGACACCAGGGCCGAGGCTGTGTTGAAGTCCATGCCCAAATATGTCAGAGACTGGGTCGGAACTAGCGTTGACTTCTGAATATTGAGGAGCCAACCGAACTGTTCCAGAGACCGCATGGTCACATCCAGGCTCTCTTGACAGAGGTGTTCCGATGGCGCCCTGACCAGTAGGTCGTCTAAATAGGGAATGACGGCATGTCCCTGTACATGCAGGAGAGCCATCATGGAGGCCATCACTTTTGTGAACACCCGCGGTGCCGAGGCCAACCCGAACGGCAGCGCCACAAATTGGAAGTGTTCTTCCCCCACTGCAAATCTCAACCAGCGCTGATGAGCTGGAGCAATGGGCACGTGAAGGTAAGCGTCTCGGATATCTATGGACGCTAGGAAGTCCCCTTGTGACACGGCTGCGATCACGGAGCGCAGTGACTCCATACGGAACTTCCGAACCAACACATGACGGTTGAACAACTTCAGATCCAGGACCGGGCGAAATGATCCGTCCTTCTTCGGAACGATAAAGAGGTTGGAGTAAAACCCCCTGAACCTCTCTCCGGAAGGCACCGGAACCACCACTCCGTCCCTGCGGAGACCCTCCAACACCCGGTAAAAAGCCTGAGCCTTTTCTGGTGATGGGACCGACCGATGGAATCGGTGCATAGGTTTTGACGTCAGCTCTATCCTGTAACCTCGCGAGACCACGTCTCGAACCCACTGATCTTGAACGTGAAGTAGCCACTTGTCCTGAAAGCGAGACAAGCGGCCCCCCACCTGTGGGGAGGCAGGAAGGCAGAGCGAGTCATGCAGAGGCGGGTTTGGGGGTGGCAGCCGCCGCCCCCGCCGGCTTCTTTGGACGACTCTTAGAGCGCCACTGAGAAGCGGGTTTGCCCCCTCGGTCCGTACGAGCGGTCGATGTTGATGACTGCGAGCTGGAACGAAAGGACCACTGTTTTGGGTTCCTTTTAACGGTATACCGTGGCTTAGGCTTATTCTGCGGGATCTTAGACTCAGCAGAATCCTTTATCAGCTTGTCCAGCTCAGTGCCAAAAAGCCTGTCACCAGCAAACGGAAGATTCTGCAAAATCTTCTTAGATGTGGCATCTGAGTCCCAGAGACGCAGCCACAACAACGTGCGAATCGCAATAGCATTGGCCGAAGCCACAGCTGAGCGAATGGCAGTTTCCAGAGTCGCCGTCCTGGCGTAGTCCGCATAGGCTTTTGCCCTCTCGGTAAGCGCCATGACCTCTGGACTGGACCTTGCCAGGTCAGTGATACCATCCAAGCAGGTAGTAATTGCTTGTAAGGTCCAGACCGTGGCAAAATTAGGGGCAAATGAAGACCCCACAGCCTCATAAGAAGACTTGGCGAGTTGCTCGACCTGTCTATCAGTCGCATCCTTCAGCGAGGAGCTATCTGAGGCAGAGAATAGGGAGCGTGCAGCAATCCTGGTCATGGAAGCGTCCATCTTTGGGGACTGCGACCACTCCTGGAGCACCTCCTGGGGGAAGGGGAAGCGATTGTCCTTGGGTTTGCGGACATAACGCCGCCCAGGATGTAACCTGGGAGCTCTAACCACCCTTCCAAAGTTGGTGTGGTCCATGAAGGAGCCACTGGGTCTAGCCTCCGGCCGTAGCCATTGATAGACCTCCTTCGGGTGTACAGTCACCTCCTCAGGGGGTGTCACGAGACGTAAGGTCTCGTTGATAGAGGATACCAAATCCTCCACCCCGTCTGGTGGTTCAGACACCGACACAGACCCGAAAGTCGAACCCCCATCATCCTCCTCACCATCAGAGGAACGCTCCTCCTCAGAGAGAACATGGAGCTCGGGTGACTCCTCACGACGAGCCCGCTTAAGGGGTCTCACAGCAGAAGAGGGAGACACCCGGGGGTAACTGGAAGGAGTAGCTGGGCTGTCCAGTCTCCTATTAAGTGCCTCCAGGGATTGCGACATGGAGGACAGCTGGGACAACAGAGATTCATTAATCTTATTCTGAGTTTCCCATGGCCCTGGGATCACCTGGACCTTGGCGTATAGCACCGGAGCTGCTGATTCAGTAGCGGCAGTCCGGGCCTCTGGGCGTCCGCAGTTATTGCAGGACCCCTCCACCAGTGTACCATTGCATGTAGCACAAGTAATGGTGGCATCTGCCGCCTTAGCAGCACGCTTCCCAACTGAGGACATCGCCACAGTAGGGGAAAAATAAGCCAAATTGCAGACAAAACCGGGATCCCGGTGGCTTACCGACCGCAGCAAAGCGGTAGGAGGAAGCGGTGTGTGTGTGTGACCTCCGCGAGCGTTTCCGGTCTCCCCTTAGAGTGCAGACGCACGCTGCAGGCAGATCCCAGTCAGGGAGTGAGGGGAAAGATGGCCGCCGGCAGAGAAACTGTGGGCGGCGCCGAAAAGCACGCGGGAAACACACACACACGCCCAACGATGACGTCACCGCACGGGCAGCTTCCCATCCTCCAGGCAGCCTCAGCATGAAGGCGCCGGAGCCCGCAGCGCGGGAATTAGTGTGAGATACACCACACACAGACTGACTGTACAAACACACATACGCAGTCTATAGCCTCAGCCCCTGCGATACACAGGGCGGTCAGCCAGGGTGACCCCAGCACAGGGTACACCGCCAGATCCGCGGACCCGAGGGTAACGCGCGGTCTGAGTGTCAGGACACATAAAGTGTCAGACACTACCCCCAGGCACACAGGAGACACAGAGTGCCTCAGTGCCGGTCCGGTCTGTAAGCACCATTTAGGGAGGCCTCGGACGGGGGTTCAGCACCAGTCCGGAGTGTAAGCACCATTTAGGGAGGCCTCGGACTGGGCTGGCTCCAGTCCGGTCTGTAAGCACCATTTAGGGAGGCCTCGGACGGAGCGGAGCTGTGCAAGGCTCCCATCTCCCACTTTCCAGAGCCCCCAGAGAGGGATGGAAAGGAGCGTGACAGCGTACCGGGAGAACACAAAGTGTCCAGGCTCTAGGCCCTCCGGTACCTCCACCAGCGTGTGCCACTAAGGGTGAGCGGGGAGGCTGTCACAGGTCCCGACTAGGACCATATTACCTTGTCTTCAGACGCCATCACGTAAGTTGTGAGAATGCAGTGAAGTGCAAGCAAAGCGTGATCCTCCGAGCACACTAAGTTTAAAACTGAGGATGTTCCCTGCGGTAGGGGTTTATAAGCGGAGGAGGCGGTGTCTACAAACTTGTAGTACCTAGTGTGACCTCCGGAGGGCAGAGCCCTAAACCCCATTGGCTGGGTCTCCCATTATGACGACCAGAAAAGTGATCTGACATCCCGGGCGCAGTGACCCACTATGTGCATCACTGCGCCTGGGCTGCCAGATCGCTTTCCGCAGCTCGATCCCCATGCATGGGGATCGAGCTGCAGAAAGCAATCTAACAGCCTGGGCGCAGTGATGCACATAGTGGGTCACTGCGCCCAGGCTCTTAGATCGCTGCTCTGCAGCCCGATCTCCCTGCATGGGCATCGAGCTGCAGAAAGCAATCTGACAGCCCGGACGCAGTGATGCACATAGTGGGTCAATGCGCCTGTGCTGCCAGATCGCTTTCCGCAGCTCGATCCCCATGCATGGGGATCGAGCTGCGGAAAGCGATCTGGCAGCCCAGGCGCAGTGATGCACATAGTGGGTCACTGCGCCCAGGCTCTTAGATCGCTGCTCTGCAGCCCGATCTCCCTGCATGGGCATCGAGCTGCAGAAAGCAATCTGACAGCCCGGACGCAGTGATGCACATAGTGGGTCAATGCGCCTGTGCTGCCAGATCACTTTCTGCAGCTCGATCCCCATGCATGGGGATCGAGCTGCGGAAAGCGATCTGGCAGCCCAGGCGCAGTGATGCACATAGTGGGTCACTGCGCCCAGGCTCTTAGATCGCTGCTCTGCAGCCCGATCTCCCTGCATGGGGATCGAGCTGCGGAAAGTGATCTGGCAGCCCAGGCGCAGTGATGCACATAATGGGTCACTGCGACCGGGGTGTCAGATCACTTTCTGCAGCTCGATCACCATGCTGGCGGATCGGGCTCCAGAGTAGCGATCTGAAAGCAAAGGTGATCGAGCGTCGTGGGACCTTCGTTGTGGACTACGTCGGAGACAATCAAACGTCGTGGGACCTTCGTTATGGACTACGTCGGAGCGATCGAGCGTCTTGGGACCTTCGTTGTGGACTACGTCGGATCTTTTTATAATAAAGATGGAGTCCGAATTGTGTCTGTTTTTTTTTCAAATAAAAAGATTTTTCTCTGTGTGTATATATTGACTATTTACCGTACTAGAGATTCCTAATGGCGGGTCTAACATTGGCCCTGTATTATGAATCTCGGGCTTAGTGCCAGCTGCCATTAAAAAGCTGGCATTAACCCCTTTATTACCCAGTTAGCCACCGGCACCAGGGCAACTGGAAGAGCGTGGGTACAGCGCCAGAAAATGGCGCTTCAATGAATGCGCCATTTTCTGGGGCGGCTGCGGGCTGCAATTCGCAGCATGGGGGGCCCAGAACGCTTGGGCCTCTCTATGCTGAGGATTCCAGCCCCCAGCTGCCTAGTTGTACCTGGCTGGACCAAAAATATGGCGGAGCCCCACGTAATTTTTTTTTCTAGAATTAGTTCTAGAAATTTAAAAAAAAAAGGGCTACGCTGTATTTTTGGTTCCAGCCAGGTATGACGAGGCAGCTGGGGGTGGGTGGCAGTCCGTAGCTGCCAAGTTGTGCCTGGCTGGACCAAAAATATGGCGGAGCCCTATGTCATTTTTTTTCTAGAAATAAAAAAAAAATAGGCTTCGCTGTATTTTTGGTTCCAGCCAGGTATGACGAGACAGCTGGGGGCTGGCGGCAGTCCGTAGCTGCCAAGTTGTATCTGGCTGGACCAAAAATATGGCAGAGCCCCATGGGTCCCCTATGCTGCGAATTGCAACTACTAGACTAGTATGTTTTTTCACAAAAAGTTTCTTTATTCATTTATACGTCTCAATTTGTGAAGCACATGGTGGTTCAAAGTGCTCACTGTGCATCTAGATATGTTCCCTGGGGGGTCTAGTTTCCAAAATGGGGTCACTTGTGGGGGAGCTCCAATGTTTAGGCACACAGGGGCTCTCCATACGCGACCTGGTGTCCGCTAACAATTCCAATTGTTGGCAAACACCAGGTTGCGTATGGAGAGCCCCTGTGTGCCTACACATTGGAGCTCCCCCACAAGTGACCCCATTTTGGAAACTAGACCCCCCAAGGAACGTATCTAGATGTATAGTGAGCACTTTGAACCCCCAAGTGCTTCACAAATTGATCCATAAAAATAAAAAAGTACTTTTTTTTCCACAAAAAAATTATTTTTTCATTTTTACAGATCAATTTGTGAAGCACCTGGGGGGTCAATATGCATCTAGATACATTCCTTGGGGGGTCTAGTTTACAAAATGGGGTCACTTGTGGGGGAGCTCTAATGTTTAGTCACACAGGGGCTCTCCATACGCAACATGGTGTCCGCTAACAATTCCAATTGTTAGCGGACACCATGTCGCATATGGAGAGCCCCTGTGTGCCTAAACATTGGAGCTCCCCCACAAGTGACCCCATTTTGGAAACTAGACCCCCCAGGGAACTTATCTAGATGGATAGTGAGCATATTGACCCCCCAGGTGCTTCACAAATTAATGGAAAAAAATTTTTTTTGCGGAAAACAAGTACTTTTTCATTTTTACAGATCAATTTGTGAAGCACCTGGGGGTTCAAAGTGCTCACTATGCATCTAGATACGTTCCCTGGGGGGGTCTAGTTTCCAAAATGGGGTCACTTGTGGGGGAGCTCCAATGTTTGGGCACACAGGGGCTCACCAAACGCAACATGGTGTCCGCTAACAATTTGAGCTCATTTTGCATTCAAATTGTTAGCGGACACCATGTTGCGTTTGGTGAGCCCCTGTGCGTCTCCACATTGGAGCTCCCCCACAAGTGACCCCATTTTGGAAACTAGACCCCCCAGGGAACATATCTAGCTGCATAGTGAGCACTTTGAACCCCCAGGTGCTTCACAAATTGGTCCGTAATAATGAAAAAAGAACTTTTTGTGGAAAAAAAAAAGTGCTTTTTCATTTTTATGGATGAATTTGTGAAGCGCCTGGGGGTTCAAAATACTCACTATGCATCTAGATACGTTCCCTGTGGGGTCTAGTTTCCAAAATGGGGTCACTTGTTGCGGAGCCCCAATGTTTAGGCACACAGGGGCTCACCAAACGCAACATGGTGACAGCTAACAATTTGAGCTGATTTTTATTCAAATTGTTAGCGGACACCATGTCGCTTTTGGAGAGCCCCTGTGTGCCTAAATATTGGAGCTCCCCCACAAGTGACCCCATTTTGGAAACTAGACCCCCCATGGAACTTATCTAGATGGATAGTGAGCATATTGAACCCCCAGGTGCTTTACAAATTGATCTGTAAAAATGAAATAGTACTTTTTTTTTTTCACAAAAATTTTCTTTTAGCCTAAATTTTTTCGTTTTCACATGGCAACAGCATAAAATTCATCCTAAAATTTGTTGGGCAATTTCTCCTGAGTACACCGATACCTTATTTGTGGTCATAAACCACTGTTTGGGCGCACGGCAGGGGTCAGAAGGGAAGGAGCGCCATTTCACTTTTTGGATGTAAAATTAGCTCCAAAATTCAAATTGCGCTCCTTCCCTTCTGAGCCCTGCCGTGCACCCAAACAGTGGTTTATGACCATATATGAGGTATCTGTGTACTCGGGAGAATTTGCACAACACATTTTAAGATCCATTTTATCCCATTGCCCATGTGAAAATGAAAGAATTGAGGCTAAAAGAACTTTTTGAGAAAAAAATTAAAATATCCATTTTTTGTTTCCACTTTGCCTTAGGTCCTGTGAAGCACCTGAAGGGTTAATAATCTTCTTGAATATAGTTTTGAGTAGCTTGAGGGGTACAGTTTTTGGAATGATGTCACTTTTGGGTGTTTTCTGTCATGTACACCCTTCAAAAGGACTTCAAATGTGATGTGGTCACTAAAAAAAATGGTTTTGTAAATTTTGGTTGAAAAATGAAAAATTGCTCATGAACTTTGAACCCTTATAACGTCCTACCAAAAAAAAAATTTTTTCCCAAAATTGTGCTGATGTGAAGTAGACATGTGGGAAATATTATTTAATAACTTTTTTCTGTCACATATCTCTCTGGTTTATCAGAAAAAAAAATAAAAATGTGAAAATTGTGAAATTTTCAAAATTTTTGTCATATTTTTGATTTTTTCACAATTTTTGTGTTTTATTTATCGACTTAAATTTAATACTAGCATGAAGCCCAATATGTCACGAAAAAACAATCTCAGAATCGTTAGGATCCGTTGAAGCGTTCCAGAGATATTACCTCATAAAGGGACACTGGTCAGAATTGCAAAAAATGCCAAGGTCTTTAGGGTCAAAATAGGCTGGGTCCTGAAGGGGTTAAAATCCTCATTGAGTGTGCAATTCTTCCTAATTCTTAAATATTGTCCATAAGGTATGTTCCGTATCCATGAAGGTAGATGACTGCTATTAAACCCTAGATAACTGTTGACATCTACATTCTTAAAGAATGTAGATGTACTAAGTTCACCTGTCTGGTTAATTTTAATCAGGAGATCCAGAAATTGAATTTCAGTATTAAAATAATTCAATGTGAATTTTAGTCCCCATTGGTTGATGTTTAGTGTATTCACAAACCCAATGGCTTCCTCCTCACTTCCTGTCCATATTATCAGTAGATCGTCAGCATAAAGATGGTACTGGAAGCCAAATCTGCTGATGGTCTGTCCAATCGGGGCTGTGTAGACAGAGAAGAGGAGAGGGCCAAGGACTGAACCCTGAGGGACCCCAATAGTGAGAGGAAGAGAGGGGGGTGGGGGGGGGTGGGGGGAAGTGGAGCCAGCAAATGATACATTGAAACAACGGTCAGAAAGATAGGAGGAGAGCCAGGAGAGAGCCGTGTCCTTTATACCAATGGAGTGCAACATAGAGAGTAGGAGATGGAGGTCAACAGTGTCAAGAGCTGCAGAGAGATAAAGAAGGATAAGCAGAGAGTGGTCTCCATTACGTTTTGCTGTCAGAAGGTCATTGGTCACTTTGATGAGGGCAGTTTCTGTAGAGTGAAGGGGGCAGAAACCAGACTGTAATGTATCTAGAAGAGAGTGAACGGAGAGGTAATGGGTGAGGCGGGTGTAGACCAGGCGCTCCAGGAGTTTAGTAATGAAGGGGAGATTGGAGACTGGTCTGTAGTTGTTTGATGCAGGATGGGTCAAGAGAAGCTTTCTTTAATAATGGAGTAAGGATAGAGTGTTTGAAGGAGGAGGGGAAGATGTCAGAAGAGAGGGAGAGGTTGAAGATTTTGGTTAGGTGAGTGGTGACGACTGGACAGAGAGACTGGAGTAGATGTGAAGGAATGGGGTCAGTGTTGCATGTAGTGGGACGAAGAGGAAGAGAGGAGCCTGGCAATTTCTTCTTCTGTGACTGGGTCAAATGTGGAGAGTGAGCTGGAGGAGATGTGGGGAAGAATGGGAGTGTCAGCGCTTGGAGGCTGGGAGCTGATTTCCTGGCGGATCTTGTCTATTTTCTCCATAAAGTAAGAGGCCAGATCATCAGCACAGAGGTCAGTGATGGGGGCAGATCATCAGCACAGAGGTCAGTGATGGGGGCAGATCATCAGCACAGAGGTCAGTGATGGGGCAGATCATCAGCACAGAGGTCAGTGATGGGGGCCTGCACATTTATCCCTTTTACCCCTAATTTTTTAAAGCTGACCACTGGGGCTACAGGTCCGGGCGGGCCACCAGTGACATCCCCCTTTTACAATAAAGCCCGGGTACCGAGTTCCCATAGGCCCCTGGGTGAAACACATCTACCGCCACTGGATGATCCCTGGGATCCAGGGACTAAAACAGATCCACTTGTCGGTTCCCCCGTGTTGCAAACAAATCTATGGAGGGGGCTCCCCACATGACCATGATCTGGTGAAATACTGACTGATTCAGAACCCACTCGCCCTGGTGAAGGTGTACCCGGCTGAGGAAATCCGCTTTGTCATGGTCTTTCCCTCTGATATGTACTGCCGATATGGAGGCTAGATGAGTTTCCGCCAGCAAGAGGATTCGTTCTACTACCCCCATCAGTGCTTTCGACTTTGTCCCCCCTTGGCGGTTGATATAGGCAACTGTCACCTGATTGTTGGACAGGACTTTTGCATGATGACCCTCTAATGCTGGTAGACAACCCGCTATGGCACGTTCCACTGTTACCAACTGTCTCAAGAAAATAGTATGGCACCTGATAAGTGTCTGAATGGGTTCAGTTGATTGGGTTTATCCGATCAACAGTATGTAATGGTGGAGTTAGAAACTGATATGTCACATTATTGAGTGGGGAAAGGGAGAAACATGTGGTTAGTTGTTAAGTGCGGCGGCACAATAAACTTGGCTTGGTGACTTGGTAGGATCTCTATATAAACTGCATAAATGATTACCGCTTTACACAGGTCCCTCCCTATGGTAACTCAGTTGCGCGCATGCGCGCCCAGAGGTGTCTACGCCTGGCGCCTCAGAATGTTCACTGCACATCACGAGCGGCGTTACCCAGGGAATGTCATTGCGTGGCATAGAGGCGTCGGGGCGACGTGGACATGTCATAGGGATACGTGGCGGAGACGCAGCTGGACCGGCAGCGTGGCGGGCGGGCTGATACGGGCACAAACAGGGTATACATGGGACTTGGAAGGGACATAGGCACTGTGGCCCTTGAGGAAGGAATACACCGAAACGGCGTTGGGCACACGGTCGGCGCTGTGGGTCCTTACTGTCCAGCACACATGGGTAAGCTTACTACTCTGTAACTTGGATGATTGAGATGTAACTACTCAGGTTCCAGTACATGAAAATTGTTTGGGAAAGAATGAACAGACTGTGGTTTCTGTCTCCCATTTGGGAGGACTGTAGTTAGACCTCTACACCTGATGGCGAGAGGTTAATTGTCCCCATTGCTTACTACCATTGTGATTGTGCACTTTAGAGTAACACACATGTTGAGGGTTAGTGTATGGATGAGAACGCACACCTGACATGATAATGTGATTTTTCTGTGTTTTGGATAATTGTAAGGATATCGCATCGCCAGACCATTACATTGGCCTTACTTGTACACCCCAGTAAGATCCCCTGTGTGGAATTGACCATCTTTTGTCTTTTTTTCTGAAGATAATAATCTTTGCAATACAAGAACTCCATTGTGCTTTGCATAATTTAAAGTTAACAGGAGTGTATATATACAGAAATCCTACAGATGAGGGTGAGGTATGCAGTGCATAGTGATTGGAGCCTGCCTCTTGTTTCTATTCTCTCATGTTGGAGGAACTGACTGTCAGAGCCTCTGACCAATCCCCCTGAAGGATCTCCCCATCCCGAGGGACTGGCATCGGTCGTGACCACTTTGGTAGCAGGGGACCACTAGGGAACCCCTGTGGACAGTACCACCTTGTTCAAACACAATGAGGAGATTGGAGGGTAGCTGGTTGTAAGGTCAGTTTGCCCTCTACATTCTGACCCAGGACTTCTTGGTGTTTGAGAATGTCCCACTGTAGAGTCCTGGTATGAGCCTGGGCCCTAAGTACTCCCGGAATGCACGCTGTGAGAGAGCCCAGTAAGGACATGTGTGTCCTAGGCCTGTCTTAAGGCCTAGTTACACACACAGATATCTGTGCAGAGATTGTTCGCAGATCTCTGGTTGCAGTGAAATCATGGACACATTGTTCTAATTGTAAACGACACAAAATGGAACAAGGTATCCAGGTACGGCACAATCAGGACATTCTGCTCCCTGAGGGGAGGCCAAGACGTCTGAGATCATTTTTGTAAAAACCCGAGGAGCGATCGCTATGCCGAACAGCAGGGCACGATACTGGAAGTGAAGGATTTGGGGGTTCATCTGAACCGCCACCCGGAGGTACTGTTGGGATTGAAGAAATATAGAAACATGATAATATGCGTCCTTCAAATCCAGGACTGCCATGAGGCAACCTGGAAAAGAGCATTTTGACTGCAGACCCAATCGACTCTTGAATGTGGGCACCTGCAGGAAATTGTCCAGATTTTTTAAACTGAGGATCGTCTAGAAAGAACCGTCTGGTAATACCCTGTCCCCTCTTCCTGGGTCGGAATCTACTAGGACAGCCTTGTCCACGAGACTGCAGATCTCGCTTTCCAGTGCCCGCTGCTCGACACGCGATGACCTGGGAGGTGACCAGGAATCTGGATGGAGGAAGATGTGGAAACCAGAGTCTCAGACCGGATCTTATGATGTCCAGAATCCACGTGCTGGAGGAAATTTGAGCCCAGGCTGGAAGAAAGAAAGAGAGTCGTCCTCCCACCTGGAGAAGAGCGTCACTTGGAGGACTTCTTGGAATCACGGGAGGGCCCCTTGAACATGAACCCCCTTTCTCCTTTCCTCCGGTCACACCAACTAGACTGGTCTTTTTTCGGGGAGTATTTTCTGGAATAACGTCTACTCTGAAAGGGACGTTTAAAAGAAAAGGATAATTCCGGAAATGTCTTCATTTTATCCCCAGCTTTCTCCAAGAGGTCGTCTAGGGCTGTGCCAGACAAATATTCACCCTCGCAGGGAAGAAGGACTCAACTTAGTTTTAGTCTGTAGATCACCCGGCCAATTCATTAACCACACGCCCTCCTGGCTGCATTGGAGGAAGCTGCGGATCTGGCTGTCAGCATGGTGGAGTCTGCCGCTCCCTGCATATCGGGAACGGAGGCCAGAATTTCCTCTCTAGACACCCTGTTTTTTAGTTGGGAAACCAGTTGGTCCAGCCACACCATCAGGGATTGAGAAGCACAGATAGCTGCGAGGCCTGGTCTCAGAGCACCGGCTGAGGACTCCCAAGTATTTTTAAGGAATTGGTCAGCCTTTTTATCAAGGGGATCCTTTAGGGTGCCCATGTACTCAAATGGTGAGGCATATCTTTTCGACACCTTAGCCAACGCTATGTCTAATTTGGGTGCTTTATCCCATGATGAGCAAGATGCGTCTTCAAAAGGATATTTGCACTAAAGAGGACCTGTCACCAACCAGGCATGGTGATCTAATTACAGCACTGAATGCAACATGTCTGCTGCATTCAGGCAAGGGGTCCCCCAGCACTTGAGCCCTCCTGTACCCCGAGATAATACACTTTGAAAACTTACATTGTGGAATAGGAGGTGGCTTGTGACTGGGCAGTTTCACACCCCCTGTATGCTTAATCCACCCACCGCCGACTCCCTGATGCCAATCATTGTGTCCCTCGCCTGCTGCATAGTACACAGAGCTTATTGCAGTGCTGGCCACTTTGCCCCGCCTCCTTCGGTGACATCACCGCCTTTCCCCGCCCTGCTCCATGGTTAATCCCCTGAACATTAAGTCCAATTTAGACGGCTGCAACTTCTCCTCAAGCCCCATGGTGGCTCGGATTGCTTTAACCAAACCGCCCACATCCTCCGCCGAAAAACAATGGCATCTACCGGATTCTTCATCAGAAGAGGAAGCTGAAGAACCTTCACACTCCCCTTCGGATCTATCAGAGTCAACCATGGGCTGGGGTGGAACATTAGAGGCAGATGATTGCTGCTGTCCCTGAGTAAAGGACTTAAAGGCATTCTCCACCTGGGTTGTGATTAAGGTCTGTAAACCTAAACTAAGGTGCAGGAGAGGTTCCACCTTTTGTATCTCAGAGGTTTCCTGTCTTGCATGGGTGGTCCTCTCTCTCAGGTGGTGCAGTCGTGGCGATGATGGAAAAACTCCGGTGTCTCCTCCGTAATGGTCTGCTCTATACAAGCCCTACACAGCTTTTTTGCCCAGGCCACCCGGAGTGCACACCCGCAGAGCCTACACTGTAAGTTTTTGGATTTAGCTGACGCCTTCCCGGACTTTTGCTGTGTCCAAGGTAAGAAAAAATACAGAACAGAAAGACATTCAGTAAAGTGACATTATCGGAGTTCTCTCACCCATCAGATGTGAAGAGGTACCGGAGCCGGGGAAGGACCCTTGCCCTGCGACAATTCTCCTCTGGCGGCCTCATGGGAGGAATGACTGCTGCTGCGGTGGGACTTCTTCTTCTCTGTCTCCAGTGGAGGGGCCTCCGTTCCACTCATCCTGCTGCTGAACTTCTCCAAGGGCAAGGAAGCGCATGGAGCACTGAGGCACCTCTCCCATTCAAACTTCACGCCCTTATGTCTCCCAGCCACGTCACCACCGCCCCGGCTCAACCCGGAAGTCCAGGTTCATCACCTGACCGGCCACGTTATTGGGACTGCCCCCTGACATCAGCGGCGGTCACCAATCAGCGGGCGCCACCGTGCATGACGTCATAGGCCCGCCCCAGGAAATCCGGCGCACTCAGCACCCGGCAGGCCGGGCACGTGTGCAGTCCTGGACACCCAGCGGCACCGTTTTCAGCCCGGCGCCGCTGGACAGGAGGCCCCAGAAGCCCGCCAGAGCTTCCTTTCCAAGAGCCGCAGCCTCGGTGTCCAGACCAACGGGGCCCAAACCGGCCACCCCGCGCCGCATCCCTCTAGGTAAGAACCCCTAGGGCCCCCTGGGATCTAGCCGCACGGTCCTCCATGCAGCCCATCTGAAACTGCCGTTACTGAGGCTCCCCATTCAAGGACCCAACTGACATGGGTAGAGGAACCGCCCCTTTCAAAGCCTGATGGTTCCCTGTCCTCAGAGGGCGGATCCCTCTCTCAATCTGGGTGCTGTCATGGACGACCGATAAAAAAAAGAGAATTTTGTTTACGTACCGTAAATTCTTTTTTCTTGAATCATCAATGGGAGACCCAGACAATGGGGTTTAGGGCACTGCCCTCCGGAGGCCACACTAGGTACTACAAGTTTGTAGACACCGCCCCCTCCGCTTATAAACCCCTACCGCAGGGAATATCCTCAGTTTGGTCCATAAGCTGCGAGGAGACAACATAAACCACCCCCGAAACATCGGGAAAGACACCGTGCACAGACGGTCCAACAACCCGGAATAAACTGTCCCAACTGGGAACAGATCAAATGCAAAACATCCAACGGAACAACTGGGTGGGTGCTGGGTCTCCCATTGATGATTCAAGAAAAAAGAATTTACGGTACGTAAACAAAATTCTCTTTTTTCTGATCATCATAATGGGAGACCCAGACAATGGGGATGTCCTAAAGCAAACCCCAGGGCGGGAAGAGTTCCTCAAAAAGACGTTGAGATATACGGTCCCCCTCAAAGGTGGGCAACCGCCGCTTGGAGGACCCGCCTGCCCAAACTTGCTTCCGCAGAGGCATGGGCATGCACCATATAGTGCTTAGAGAAAGTGTGCAGGCTGGACCAAGTGGCCGCCTGACACACCTGTAGCGCAGAAGCGCGATGTCGCAAAGCCCAGGAGGCACCGACAGCTCTGGTCGAGTGCGCCTTCAAGCCCACCGGGAGAGGCAAACCAGAAGAACGGTAGGCCTCCTGAATGGGTGCCTTGATCCATCTGGCCAAGGTCGATTTTGACGCCGCGGACCCCTTACAGCGACCTGCCGTCAGTACGAACAAGGAGTCCGAACTCCGGAAGGAGGCAGTCCTGGACACATAAATGCGTACAGCCCGTACGAGGTCCAGAGTGTGGAGGTCGCGCTCAACCTGATGAACAGGGGCAGGACAGAATGACGGAAGAACAATCTCTTGGTTCAAGTGAAAAGTGGAAACCACCTTTGGCAAGAATTCTGCCCACGGGCGCAACACCACCTTGTCTTGGTGAACCACCAGAAAGGGTGACTTGCACGATAGTGCAGCCAAGTCAGAGACCCGTCTTAGAGACGTAATTGCCACCAGAAAGACCACTTTCTGTGACAGACAAGAGAGGGAAACTTCTCTCAGTGGCTCAAAAGGCGGTTTCTGTAGAGCCGCCAGGACCATGTTGAGATCCCAAGGGTCCAGAGGTCGCCTATACGGCGGGACCACCCGAGACACCCCCTGGAGAAATTGACGAACCTTTGGGAGGAGTGCCAAGCGTCTGTCAAACAGTACCGACAGCGCTGATACCTGACTCTTCAGGGAACTGAGGGAAAGGCCCAACTCCAAGCCCGACTGCAAAAAAGCCAACAGGGTCGGGATCGACAACGGCCAAGGTGAACGGCCACCAGAGGCACACCAGGTGAAAAAGATTTTCCACGTTCTGTGGTATATCTTCCGTGATACGGGCCGTCTAGCTCTATTCATAGTTGCAACCACCGTAGGGGAGAATCCCCATGACGTTAGAAGCCAGGCCTCAAGAGCCATGCAGTCAATCTGAGAGCCCTGGAATTGGGGCGGAAAAAGGGGCCTTGCGCGAGTAGATCTGCGCGGTCTGGAAGAGCCCACCGGTTCCTGCCTGACAGTTGCCACAGATCCGAATACCAGGACCTCCTCGGCCAATCCGGAGCCACTAGAATGGCTGTGCGGCATTCCGTCCTGATTTTCCACAGGACCCTGGGAATCAGCGCCAGAGGTGGGAAAACATATGTTAGTTGGAAGCTGCACCAACGCAGGATCAGAGCATCTGCCCCAGAGACTGAGGGTCCCACGATCTCGCCATGTATTGTGGCACCTGATGATTCAGCCGGGAGGCCATCAGATCCACGTCCGGGGTGCCCCATCTGCTGCAGATGTCCCGGAAGACGTCCGGATGAAGAGACCACTCTCCGGCGTCCATCCCCTGCCGGCTCAGGTAATCGGCCTCCCAGTTCTCGACCCCTGGGATGTGAACTGCGGAGATCAAACAGTTGTTGTCTTCCACCCATGATAAAATGCGGTGGACTTCCGCTAGGGCCTGTGCACTCCTGGTTCCTCCCTGATGATTTATATAGGCGACAGCTGTCGCATTGTCGGACTGAACCCGAATGGGCTGTCCTGACAGGAACACCCGAAAAGCCAGGAGTGCTAGATAGACCGCCCTGAGTTCCAACACGTTGATCTGCAACGTCGACTCCGAACGTGTCCAGAGACCTTGAGCCCTGTGGTGTAAGAACACCGCCCCCCAGCCCTTTAGACTGGCGTCGGTGGTCACCACCAACCATGACGATTTTAGTAAGGATCGGCCCCGTGACAGGTGACTTGGCTGGAGCCACCACTGCAGAGAATCCCTGGTCGTCTGGGAAAGAACCACCAGTTGATTCAGAGAGGCCATCCTCTTGTCCCACCTCTGGAGAATTTCCAGTTGCAAGGGACGGAGGCGAAACTGTGCAAAAGGCACCGCCTCTATTGCTGCCACCATGCGCCCCACCAGCTTCATCAAGACCCGCAGGGATGAGTGCGGTGACAGGAGGAGATCGTGTACTCCTGATTGGATGGCCAGTTGTTTGGCTCGCGGCAGAGACACCAGAGCAGAGTCCGTGTGGAAGTCCATGCCCAGATACGTCAGAGACTGGGTGGGGACCAGGGTGGATTTCTGGACATTGAGAAGCCACCCAAACCATTCCAGAGACTGCATGGTCACCTCCAGGCTTCGCTGACACAGGTGTTCCGATGGCGCTCTGACCAGTAGGTCGTCTAGATAAGGAATGACGGCGTGACCCTGAGCATGCAGGAGAGCCATCATCGAGGCCATCACTTTCGTGAACACCCGCGGTGCCGAGGCCAACCCGAAAGGCAGCGCCACGAATTGGAAGTGTTCTTCCCCCACTGCGAATCTCAACCAGCGCTGATGAGCTGGTGCAATGGGCACGTGAAGGTAAGCGTCTCGGATATCTATGGACGCTAAGAAGTCTCCCTGCGACACAGCCGCGATCACGGAGCGCAGGGATTCCATGCGGAACTTCCGAACCAACACGTGACGGTTGAACAACTTGAGGTCCAGAACCGGGCGGAAGAGAGCCGTCCTTCTTTGGGACGATAAAGAGGTTGGAGTAAAAACCCCTGAACCTCTCCCCAGTGGGTACTGGGACCACTACCCCGTCTCTGCGGAGTCCCTCCAACACCCGATGAAAAGCCTGAGCTTTTTCTGGAGATGGAACAGACCGATGGAATCGGTGTGCGGGCTGCGACTATCCTGTAACCTCGCGAGACTACGTCTCTGACCCACTGATCCTGAATGCGGAGACGCCATCTGTCCTGGTATCGGGACAGGCGACCCCCCACCTGTGGGGAGGCAGGAAGAGAGAGCGAGTCATGCGGAAGTGGGTTTGGGGGTGGCAGCTGTTGCCCCCGCCGGCTTCTTCTGGCGACCCTTGGGGCGCCACTGAGCAGAAGGCTTGCCCCCACGGTCCGCGCGAGCGGAAGATGCTGAAGGCTGCGAGCTGGAGCGAAAGGACCACTGTTTAGGGTTCCTTTTCACGGTATACCGTGGCTTAGGTTTGTTCTGTGGTATCTTGGACTCCGCAGAATCCTTGATCAGCTTGTCCAGCTCGGTACCAAAAAGCCTGTCACCAGAGAATGGAAGATTCTGCAGAATCTTCTTTGACGTGGCATCTGAGTCCCATAGACGCAGCCACAACAACCTGCGGATCGCTATAGCATTGGCCGAGGCCACAGCAGAGCGGGTGGCAGTCTCCAAGGACGCCGTCCTGGCATAATCCGCATAGGCTCTTGCCCTGTCGGTAAGTGCCAGAACCTCTGAACTGGACCCTGCCAGGTCAGCAATACCATCCAGGCAGGATGTGATCGCCTGCAAGGTCCAGACCGCAGCAAAATTAGGGGCAAAGGAAGACCCCACAGCCTCATAAGAAGACTTGGCGAGTTGTTCGACCTGTCTATCTGTTGCGTCCTTCAATGAGGAGCTATCCGAGGCAGAGAAAAGGGAGCGTGCAGCAATCCTGGTCATGGAAGCGTCCACCTTCGGGGACTGCGACCACTCCTGAAGCACCTCCTGTGGAAAGGGGAAGCGAGTGTCCTTAGATTTGCGGACATAACGCCGTCCAGGGTGAACCCTGGGTGCTCTAACCACCCTTCCAAAATTAGTGTGGTCCATAAAAGAGCCACATGGTCTAGCCTCTGGTTGTAACCATTGATAGACCTCCTTCGGGTGAACGTCCACCTCCTCAGGGGGTGCCACGAGACGTAAAGTCTCGTTGATGGAGGACACCAGATCCTCCACCCCTTCTGGTGGTTCTGACACAGACCCGAGGATTGATGTCGCATGGGCTGCTCCACAACTCTCCAGGCAGCCATTACAGTAATGTAGGCGCCGGAGCCCGCAGCGCGGGAGGTATAAATACAAATACCCAGGCTGCAGACAAAAGTCTGAAGCCCACAGCCGCAGCCCCTGTGGGTACACAGGGCGGTCAGCCAGGGTGACCCCAGCACAGGGCACACCGCCAGAACCGCGGACCCGAGGGTAGCGCGCGGTCTGAGTGCCAGGACACCTCAGGTCCAGACACTACCCCCAGGCACACCGGAGACACCAGGGTATCTCAGTGCCTGTCCGGTCTGTAAGCACCATTTAGGGAGGCCTCGGACGGGGGTTGCAGCACCAGTCCGGTCTGTAAGCACCATTTAGGGAGGCCTCGGACTGGGCTGGCTCCAGTCCGGTCTGTAAGCACCATTTAGGGAGGCCTCGGACGGAGCGGAGCTGTGCAAGGCCCCTATCTCCCACTTTCCAGAGCCCCCATGGGGGATGGGAAGGAGTGCGGCAGCGTACCGGGAGAACACCGCGTGTCCAGGCACTAGGCCCTCCGGTACCTCAACCTGCGTGTTCCCCGAAGGTGAGCAGGGAGACTGCCGGAGATCCCCGACGGGACCTTTTTACCTTGTCTTCATACGCCATCACGTAAGCTGTGAGTATGCAGTGAAGTGCAAGCAAAGCGTGATCCTCCGAGCACACTAAGTTTAAAACTGAGGATATTCCCTGCGGTAGGGGTTTATAAGCGGAGGGGGCGGTGTCTACAAACTTGTAGTACCTAGTGTGGCCTCCGGAGGGCAGTGCCCTAAACCCCATTGTCTGGGTCTCCCATTATGATGATCAGAAAAAGATTTTTCTCACAAATATGTTGTTTTAGTATTAAATATTTTCATGTTGCAGAGCACGATCGCTGCAATCAGGGCTGGAGGGGGTGACGCTGCCTCTCCTGATATCCAGCCTATGATCGGTCCTGTTGTAGTACTAGTCATAACCGGATCGCAATGTTTCAGGTAATTTCATTTCCTGGAACATTAGAGTCACTGTGATTGGCTGTTTATAATTGAACAGCTAATCACAGCAATCATAGTTGGGGGGGTGGCACCAAATCCCCCTCCCCCCGATGTCAAGCTTCATTCTCCTGGTGTAAAGCATCAGAAGGCACCGGACCGCGATCGCCGTTACAGTGACTACGGTGCAGCATTTTAGCCATGATTTTCTTATATGTCCAAGACTGACCTAAGACGTATGGGTACTACTAAGGTAGTGAAGGGGTTACATGCCTGCAGGTGGGGGGATTTCCAGGGCCTGAGACCCCCCAACTGCTCTATAGTCAGCTGAGAAGTGCAGAGCAGCTTGTGAGGTCGGAGCACAGAACAGGGAACGGGTTACATAGAAGATACAAAATCCAACACATCATTGTACCAAGCGGAGAATAAGTGACTGTAGAGGCCACTACTCACCTGGGCGGTGATCTGTAGGGATCTCCTCTGTCCTCCGCTCATCACCCCTCACATAGGTCTCTGGAGGATTAATATGGGGCAGATCTTCACCCTGAAACAAAGATTATAAAGTCACAGACAGATGGAGAAGTCCCATCTGTGATCAGCTGTAATCTGCCATCTCCACCCATCTCATTACACAAGTATAACACATCTAATAGTGGGGGAGAAAACAAGACTGAGACAAGATCTTCACAGCCGTCTACACATCATAGGGAGATCTCATCACACCTTCTCTCCATCTACCTGATCATCCGGAGGAACATTGGGATCTTCTGGATCACAGTCCTGTGGGAGAAGAGGACGGGGACATCTCTCTGGTGTTGTCCTCTTACTGGATAGACCTGGAGGAGACACATACAGGACTGAATTCATTCTTTACATACAGATCATTATAGGCCGTGTGGATTTAGTCCTATTACCTGGTGATGTGAGGAGATCCTCCATCATGACTATGTCCTTGTACAGATCTCTGTGTCCTTCTAAATACTCCCACTCCTCCATGGAGAAATAGACGGAGACGTCCCGACACCTTATAGAAACCTGACACATACAATGATAGCGTGGTCATCATTCCCCCATCCCTTCATAGCGTTACTGTATAATGTCCCAGCAGCAGCATTCCCAGCAGTGTCACCTCTCCAGTCAGCAGCTCAATCATCTCATAGGTGAGATCTAGGATCTTCTGCTCATTGATGTCCTCATGTATCAGGGGGTGAGGTGGAGGCCCCGTGATTGGGCTCAGGACTCTTCCCTCACACACAGGGTCCGGACAGCGCCCTCTAGAGGTCTTCACCACTGTGTAATCCTGGTTATGGAGAGAAACATTAATATATCTCACTCCAGACATCTCCAGAGTCCTCATGTGGCACCATTGTGGGGGATTGCCACAGGATCCACCGATGCAATGAGGGAATTACACCTTGGTTCGCACAGCCCATCACACCTTCCACCCCAGACCTGAAGGGGGAGCTCTACTGGCTGCCTTAACCTAGTTCTCCTTTAAAACATCCTGGCCTGCGGGGAGGAGTTAGTTGGAGCCAGGAGAGCTGGAGTGAGGAGCTGGTCGCTGGGAAGGAACCAGGCCCAGGACCAGGGACCACTGACCGCTGTGTAGCACACTAGGGAAAGGGTCAGAGGCAAGCGGAAGAGACAGGGAATCAAGAAAAGGGAACCGGTTACTACAGCCCTTTAGTAGACCCGGACACCGGAGTCCAACGCTGTAATCATTTATTGCTGCAGCCAAAGCCTGAGGGTCTCAGGAGAAGTTCAACCCTGAAGAGAACAAGTAAAGCGGCCGTCACACTCATCCATATCGTGAGCGATATTGTTAGCGATCACGTGCACGCGCGATCGTTAACAATATCGTTCACATCGCTGGTGAGATGTCACACAGACAGACTCACCAGCGATGTGGAGCCGCGATATCGCTGGTAACTATGGTACACATCGTGTTACTAGGCGCCGCACTTAGTAACCCGACGTTTACCATAGTTACCATCTCCCAGCATAGGCTCTGCCACTGGGAGATCGTTCATCGTGGTGTCATACACCACGATGAAGCTGTTTGTTAAATCGTTCATCGCTAGATATGAGCTCCGGCTCTCATATCTGCGATGTCACGATCAAGCGATTTTACATTGTAAAATCGCTTGATTACATGCAACGATGCCCAAACGATATCGCTTAAGCGATCAAAAAGGAGATCACTTAAACGATATCGGGCTTAAAAAAGAGAATTTTGTTTACGTACCGTAAATTCTTTTTTCTTGAATCATCAATGGGAGACCCAGACAATGGGGTTTAGGGCTCTGCCCTCCGGAGGCCACACTAGGTACTACAAGTTTGTAGACACCGCCCCCTCCGCTTATAAACCCCCACCGCAGGGAATATCCTCAGTTTGGTCCATAAGCTGCGAGGAGACAAATAAACCACACCCGAAACATCGGGAAAGAAACCGTGCACAGACGGTCCAACAACCCGGAAGAAACTGTCCCAACAGGGAACAGATCAAATGCAAAACATGCAACGGAACAACTGGGTGGGTGCTGAGTCTCCCATTGATGATTCAAGAAAAAAGAATTTACGGTACGTAAACAAAATTCTCTTTTTTCTGATCATCATAATGGGAGACCCAGACAATGGGGATGTCCTAAAGCAATACCCCAGGGCGGGAAGAGTTCCTCAAAAGACGGATAACACATGGTCCCCTCAAAGGTGGGCAACCGCCGCCTGGAGGACCCGCCTGCCCAAACTTGCATCCGCAGAGGCATGGGCATGAACCATATAGTGCTTAGAGAAAGTGTGCAGGCTGGACCAAGTGGCCGCCTGACACACCTGTAGAGCAGAAGCGCGATGTCGCAAAGCCCAGGAGGCACCGACAGCTCTGGTCGAATGCGCCTTCAATCCCACCGGGAGAGACAAACCAGAAGACTGGTAAGCCTCTTGAATGGGAGCCTTGATCCATCTGGCCAAGGTTGACTTTGACGCCGCGGACCCCTTACAGCGACCCGCCGTAAGGATAAACAATGAATCCGAACTCCGGAAGGAGGCAGTCCTGGACACATAAATGCGTACTGCCCTCACGAGATCCAGAGTATGGAGGTCGCGCTCAACCTGATGAACGGGAGCGGGACAAAATGATGGGAGAACAATCTCCTGGTTCAGGTGGAAAGTGGAAACCACCTTTGGCAAGAATTCTGGCCGCGGGCGCAACACCACCTTGTCTTGGTGAACCACCAGAAAGGGTGACTTGCACGAAAGTGCAGCCAATTCTGAGACCCTTCTCAGAGACGTAATCGCCACCAGAAAGACCACCTTCTGGGACAAACGAGAGAGGGAAATGTCTCTCAGTGGCTCAAACGGCGGTTTCTGCAGTGCCGCCAGGACCATGTTAAGGTCCCAGGGGTCCAGAGGTCGCCTGTAGGGCGGAACCACCCAAGACACCCCCTGCAGAAATTGACGGACCTTCGGGAGGAGCGCCAAGCGCCTGTCAAACAGCACTGAAAGAGCTGATACTTGACCCTTCAGGGAGCTGAGGGATAAGCCCAACTCCAAACCCGACTGTAGGAAAGCCAACAACGTCGGGATGGACAAGGGCCACGGGGACCTGTCACCCGAGGCACACCAAGTAAAAAAGATTTTCCACGTCCTGTGGTACATCTTCCTGGATACGGGCTTCCTGGCCCGATTCATAGTGGCAACCACCGTAGGGGAGAACCCCCTGGATGTCAGCAGCCAGGCCTCAAGAGCCATGCAGTCAATCTGAGGGCCCTGGAATTGAGGTGGAAGAATGGGCCTTGCGCGAGTAGATCTGCGCGGTCTGGAAGAGCCCACCTGTGTCCGCCTGACAGTTGCCACAGGTCCGGATACCAGGACCTCCTGGGCCAATCTGGTGCCACCAGAATGGCTACTCTGCATTCCGTCCTGATTTTCCACAGGACCCTGGGAATCAGAGCCAGAGGCGGGAACACATATGGTAGATGGAAGCTGGACCAACTCAGGATCAGGGCATCCGCCCCCAGAGACTGAGGATTCCACGATCTTGCCATGTATTGCGGCACCTGATGATTCAGCCGTGAGGCCATCAGATCCACGTCCGGAGTGCCCCATTGGCTGCAGATGTCCCAGAAAAAGTCTGGATGAAGAGACCACTCTCCGGCGTCCATCCCCTGCCGGCTCAGGTAGTCGGCCTCCCAGTTCTCGACCCCTGGGATGTGAACTGCGGAGATCAGGCAGTTGTTGTCCTCCACCCAAGATAGAATGCGGTGGACTTCGGTGAGGGCCTGAGCACTTCTGGTCCCTCCCTGATGGTTTATATACGCGACGGCCGTCGCATTGTCGGTCTGAACCCGGATGGGCTGTCCTGACAGGAACTTCTGAAACGCCAGGAGCGCCAGATAGACCGCCTTGATCTCCAGCACGTTGATCTGCAACGCCGACTCCGACTGAGTCCAGAGTCCTTGAGCCCTGTGGTGTAAGAACACCGCTCCCCAGCCCTTCAGACTGGCGTCGGTGGTCACCACTAACCATGACGGTTTGAGGAAAGACCGGCCCCGTGACAAGTGACGTGGCTGGAGCCACCACTGCAGGGAATCCCTGGTCGGTTGGGAAAGGGCCACCAGCCGATTCAGAGAGGACGTTCTCTTGTCCCATCTGCGGAGAATCTCCAGCTGGAGAGGACGGAGGCGAAATTGTGCGAAAGGCACCGCCTCTATCGCAGCTACCATGTGGCCCACCAGCTTCATCAATACCCGCAGGGATGATTGTGGTGACAGGAGGACATCTTGCACTCCTGATTGGATAGCCAGCTGCTTGGCTCGTGGCAGAGACACCAGGGCTGAGTCTGTGTGGAAGTCCATGCCCAGATACGTCAGTGACTGGGTCGGAACCAAGGTTGATTTCTGGACATTGAGAAGCCACCCAAACTGTTCCAGAGACTTCATGGTTACCTCCAAACTCTCCCGACAAAGGTGTTCCGATGGCGCCCTGACCAGCAGGTCGTCTAGATAAGGTATGACGGCGTGTCCCTGCACATGCAGGAGAGCCATCATAGAGGCCATCACCTTCGTGAACACCCGCGGTGCTGAGGCCAACCCGAAGGGTAGTGCCACGAACTGGAAGTGTTCTTCCCCCACTGCGAATCGTAACCAGCGCTGATGAGCCGGTGCAATGGGCACGTGAAGGTAAGCGTCTCGGATATCTATGGACGCCAGGAAGTCTCCCTGTGACACAGCCGCGATCACGGAGCGCAGGGATTCCATGCGGAACTTCCGAACCAACACATGACGGTTGAACAACTTGAGGTCCAGAACCGGGCGAAAAGAGCCGTCCTTCTTTGGGACGATAAAGAGGTTGGAGTAAAAACCCCGGAACCTCTCCCCAGAAGGCACTGGGACCACTACTCCGTCTCTGCGGAGCCCCTCCAACACCAGGTGAAAAGCCTGAGCCCTTTCTGGAGAAGGAACAGACCGATGGAATCGGTGTGCCGGCTGCGACGTCAGCTCTATCCTGTAGCCTCGCGAGACTACGTCTCGGACCCACTTGTCTTGGACGTGGAGAAGCCAACTGTCCTGAAAAAGGAACAGGCGACCCCCCACCTGTGGGGAGGCAGGACGAGAGAGCGAGTCATGCGGAAGTGGGTTTGGGGGTGGCAGCTGCTGCCCCCGTTGGCTTCTTTTGGCGACCCTTGGGGCGCCACTGAGTAGTGGGCTTGCCCCCTCGGTCCGCGCGAGCAGACGCTGCCGATGACTGTGAGCTGGAACGAAAGGACCACTGTTTCGGGTTCCTTTTAACGGTATACCGTGGCTTAGGTTTATTCTGCGGGATCTTAGACTCAGCAGAATCCTTTATCAGCTTGTCCAGCTCGGTGCCAAAAAGCCTGTCACCAGAGAACGGAAGATTTTGCAAAATCTTCTTAGACGTGGCATCGGAGTCCCAAAGACGCAGCCACAACAACCTGCGGATCGCTATAGCGTTGGCCGAAGCCACAGCAGAGCGGGTGGCAGTCTCCAAGGTTGCCGTCCTGGCGTAGTCCGCATAGGCCCTTGCCCTATCAGTAAGCGCCAGGACCTCAGAACTGGACCCTGCCAGTTCAGTGATGCCATCCAAGCAGGAGGTAATCGCTTGCAGGGTCCAGACCGTGGCAAAATTAGGGGCAAATGAAGACCCCACAGCCTCATAAGAAGACTTGGCGAGTTGTTCGACCTGTCTATCTGTCGCATCCTTCAAAGAGGAGCTATCAGAGGCAGAGAAAAGGGAGCGTGCAGCAATCCTGGTCATGGAGGCGTCCACCTTCGGGGACTGCGACCACTCCTGAAGCACCTCCTGGGGAAAGGGGAAGCGATTGTCCTTAGATTTGCGGACATAACGCCGCCCAGGATGTAACCTGGGTGCTCTGACCACCCTTCCAAAGTTAGTGTGGTCCATAAAGGAGCCACTTGGTCTAGCCTCTGGCCGTAGCCATTGATAGACCTCCTTCGGGTGTACGTTCACCTCCTCAGGGGGTGTCACGAGACGTAAAGTCTCGTTGATGGAGGACACCAGATCCTCTACCCCGTCTGGTGGTTCTGACACAGACCCGAGTATTGAACCCCCATCATCCTCATCACCATCAGAGGGACGCTCCTCCTCAGAGAGAGCCTGGAGCTCGGGTGAATCCTCACGACGAGTCCGCTTAAGGGGTCTCACAGTCGAGGAAGGAGACACCCGGGGGTAACTGGAAGGAGTAGCTGGGCTTTCCAGTCTCCTATTAAGTGCCTCCAGGGATTGCGACATGGAGGACAACTGGGACAACAGAGATTCATTAATCTTATTCTGCGTTTCCCATGGCCCTGGGATCACCTGAACCTCAGGGTAAAGCACCGGAGCTGCTGTCTCAGCAGTATCAGTCCGGGCCTCTGGGCGTCCGCAGTTGCAGGACCCCTCAACCAGCGTCCCGTTGCATGTAGCACAGGCAGTGGTGGTGCTGGCCGCCTTAGCAGCACGTTTTCCAGCTGAGGACATACCCACAGCAGGGGCAAATAAGCCAATCTATACAGACAAAAAACCGGGGATCCCGGTGGCTTACCGACCGCTGTAAAGCGGTGGGAGGAAGCGGTGTGCGTGTGTGGCCTCCACGAAAGCTTCCGGTCTCCCCTGGAGTGCAGACCTGAGCTGCAGTCAGATCCCAGCCGGGAAGTGAGGGAAAAGATGGCCGCCGGCAGACAAGCTGTGGGCGGCGCCGAAAACACGCGGGAAGCACACACGCACGCCCTCGATGACATCACCACCAGGGCTGCTTCACATCCCCTCAGGCAGCCTCAGTAATGTAGGCGCCGGAGCCCGCAGCGCGGGAAGCATTGTGACAGTACAATACTTAGACTGCATGTAAAACAAAACACCTGCAATCTACAGCCTCAGCCCCTGTGACACACAGGGCGGTCAGCCAGGGTGACCCCAGCACAGGGTACACCGCCAGAACCGCGGACCCGAGGGTAGCGCGCGGTCTGAGTGCCAGAACACATAAAGTGTCAGACACTACCCCCAGGCACACCGGAGACACACAGTGCCTCAGTGCCGGTCCGGTCTGTAAGCACCATTTAGGGAGGCCTCGGACGGGGGTTTCAGCACCAGTCCGGTCTGTAAGCACCATTTAGGGAGGCCTCGGACTGGGCTGGCTCCAGTCCGGTCTGTAAGCACCATTTAGGGAGGCCTCGGACGGAGCGGAGCTGTGCGAGGCTCCTATCTCCCACCTTCCAGAGCCCCCCAGGGAGGGATGGAAAGGAGCGCGACAGCGTACCGGGGGGACACGCAGTGTCCAGGCCCTAGGCCCTCCGGTACCTCCACCTGCGTGTTCCACAAGGGTGAGCAGGGAGACTGCCGAAGGTCCCGACCGGGACCATTTTACCTTGTCTTCATACGCCATCACGTAAGCTGTGAGAATGCCGTGAAGTGCAAGCAAAGCGTGATCCTCCGAGTACACTAAGTTTAAAACTGAGGATATTCCCTGCGGTGGGGGTTTATAAGCGGAGGGGGCGGTGTCTACAAACTTGTAGTACCTAGTGTGGCCTCCGGAGGGCAGAGCCCTAAACCCCAATGTCTGGGTCTCCCATTATGATGATCAGAAAATGGTATCGTGTGACGACCGCTTAAGAGACGCTAAACTGACCAAGCACAGGACCAGGGGCCATAGGAGACGCAGGGACCCCGCAGAAGGACCTCATTGTCAGGACAAAGCCCAGAGAAGGAGAAGAAGCGGTGGGTTCAGGCTCAGGCAGGACTTACCCCAAACCACAGAGCACAGACACAGAGGAGGCCTCATAACTTTCTAAGGTGGAAGTCCCAAGTTGCACCGGGGACCTGGTCATTACTCTGGACTGTACCTGTTACCCTGTCATCAGTAAAAGGTACCGAAACAACAATCCCTGTGTGTGTGCGCCTGTCTGACCACCGCAATTCACCGCTGTGTCAGCAAAGACGCAACTACGACTCCCCTCATCCGTCCCCGCTGCCCTGAGGTAAAGCTCCACCTGTGGGGAGTTGTACCACACTCTGCTGCACCTCCATCACCTCAGCGGCCGGCTGCAGCGCTGGTATACCCGCTACCAGGTACCATAGGTGGCATCACGTTATCAATCCTCTTATCCTCCACCGTTCCCCGTCATTGAGGGTCCAGGGCACAGGACCAGGGATCGACCAGCCATGATCCCCCATCGAAGCCGCCGTCAGCTCGGGTCCCCGAGTACCCCCTACCCTGCCGACCGCCTCAATCCCCTCTCCAGTTCTGTCCATAAATAAGAATGATGTGATGTGACATCTCTCACCTCTCCAGTAACAAGGAAGAGGATCTCTAGGGTGAGGGGTAAGATCCTCTCCGCCATCTTGTCCCTGCCCAGATCCATCCTTGATGGTCAATCAGGAGAATTCTCTTCTATAGAAGATGTGAGAGGATCCCAGATTGTAGAGACCTGAATGGGGGAAGAGACGATGGAACATCAGAGAGATCCTGGGGAATAATACAATTACTGGAGACTCCGATCACTGCAGGCACAAATGATTTGGGGGCAAGTGTGGAGCAAGAAACACACAGCTCCGCTCCGCACACCCCATACACACAGCACCCACAACTCCGCTCCGCCAGCTGTACAACAGCACAAAAAGGCTCGTCCGTACACCTCATACACACAGCCACACGGCTCCGGGTCCGGACACCTCCCACAAAAGCACAACAGGGTCCCCCCTCCCCCCAACCCCCCCCTACACCCAAAACCCACACACGGCTCCGCTCCGCAACCTCATAACACAGCACACAAGCTCTGCTCCGTTTCACCCCTACACACAGCTCTGCTCCCCACACCTCATAAAACACAGCTCCGCCCCCCCCGCCCCCTCCCCCCCCTTTACACACAGCACACGCGGGGTCCGCTCCGTACACCTCCTACACACAGCAAACACAGCTCCGCCACCTCCCACACACAGCACACACGTTGCTCCCCACACCTCCTACACACACACAGTCAGCCCCCAACCTCCTACACACACACAGCTCCGCCCAAACCCCCTACACACTCGGCTCCGCTCCCTAC